>CM074983.1:27222985-27225485 GCA_037576825.1 Pangasius krempfi
TGTGTGTGTGTGTGTGTGTGTGTGTGTGTGTGTGTGTAGTGATGATGAGTGTGTGTGTGTGAACAGGAGGACACACTCTTTGCCCCCTGTGTCTCCGTATCGCTGCAGGAGGGAGGCGGTGCTTGACTTCCTGTTTGATGATGTGTGGCAGGAGCTAATTGGCTGCATGGAGGAACTTCTGCTGAGACTGTGGGAGGGCTGCAGCTCAGGTAGATCTCTCTCACACACACACACACACACACACACACACACACACACACTAGGGCTAACCCAAGGGAATCCTTTACTACTGTTTCCTGGTTGGTGTGTAAGAGCGGAGTAAAAGTTTCACAGTATGGCCGTGTAGTGTAAATCTATCACAGTGTTTCTGTTTCATCACGTTCTTATTCTAATCTGATAGCAGCTGTGAGAAAAGACAGCGCACTGAGACAAAAGACTGTTTCAGTGTGTAGCACTGCTTATCCAGAAACAGAATGTTGTTAGGTTTAGGTTTGTTCAGCAATGCGGTGTGTGTGTGTGTGTGTGTGTGTGTGTGTGTGTGTGTGAGTGTGTGAGTGTGTGTGATAGCCATGTGTGACAAAGTTAGGAATGGGCTTAGAGTGTAACAGGTTTACAGCAGGAGCAGATTAAACACAGATAAAGAGTTTCAGTGCAGTTGTGTCCCTGAGCTGGGTGCTGAGGTGCTGTAGTGTGATTTAGGACAGAGAGAGACGGAGTGGTTCAGTTGGACGTGAAGGTGCCTGGATTAAAGAACCTGATCAGATAAACATAATGAACATGCAGACAGAAATAGCTGGAAGTGCATTTTAATCTGTGTTTAGAAAGCTTGAACAGGGAGCATCTGATCGTACACCGTGACTAACCGTAAAAACGCTAGTGAGAAGACATTTCTTCTTTCTTTTTTTTCTTTTCCACCATATGTTGAAAGCGGAGAGGTTTTATTTCTGGGAAATCGAAACTCTGTAATGATGATGAATCATTTTGTGATCCGTTTTTTCCTCCAGATGAGGAGAAGAGTTCAGCATCTCTCAGTCCAGCACATCATCAATCCCATAATCCCTCAGGGCTGAAGTCCAGCACTTCCGGCACTCTGCCACGTCTCGGCCCCCAGCCGCAGCACACTCCTAGCGCCTTGCACACTCCGGTTAGTGCACTACAGCACTGTTAGTGAAACACCTCCACTCCACTGATACACACACAGCTCACATTCAGCTGCAGTGTGTGTGTGTGTGTGTGTGCATGTACTATCAGCACCAACCTTGTATACTAATCCACTGTTATTACACTCTACCACACTCCGTCAGTCTGCACTAACACACACCAGAGCTACAACACACACACCCACACACACACACACACACACATGCCTGACTCAGGATTAGGAGTTAGGGTTAAGAGCTGTGTGTTTCTGCCTGAATGAAATTTACAGCATCACAACAGGATATTAAATAGAGAACTAAGCAGAGAGACAGGTCTATAAAGAGACAGACAGATAAACAGGCTGTGCATGGAGAGCAGTTGGTGTGTTGTTTGTGTGTGTGTGTGTGTGTGTGTGTGTGTGTGTGTGTGTGTGTGTGCGTGCGTGTGTGCGTGTATGCGTGCGTGCGTGTGTGTGTGTGTAGTTTCGAAGCTCCTTCAGTGCAGTCTGAGAGAAGGGAGGATGAAATCTCAGACCTCTGCTGCAGGCTGTGTGAGCTCTGAACACGTCACACCTCCAGACAGATCGATGTGTTGTGTAATAATTTTGTGTATGATTATGTAGTGTTATTGTTTGTGTTGTGTAGTGTTACTGTGTTGTGTGGTATGTTGTATATTGTTATATTGTGCAGTATGTTGTATAATATTATTGTGTAGTGTAGTGTTCTTGTGATGTTCTGTGTTCACATTAACACAGAGACAAACAGGTTGTGTTCTTGTGTGAGACAAACAGGTTGTGTTCTTGTGTGAGACAAACAGGTTGTGTTACTGTGTGAGACAGGTTGTGTTACTGTGTGAGAGCTGATGGAACAAGTACAGGTGTTTAGTGCAAACATTTTCACACTCACATACACACATTCACATGCGTGCACACACACTGCTGCCAATATTAGTCTCTTCATTAACCTTTTTCTCTTTTTATTTTCTGTTTCATCTTGTTCTCTCTCTCTGTCAATCTCCGTCTCTCTCTCTTTCTGTCTCCCTCTCTCTCCCTCCCTTTCTCTGTCTCTCTGTCTGTCTTTCTCTTTCTCTCCTTCTTCTAACTGTTCCTTTGTCTCTATTTCTTCCTCCAATTTTTCTTCTTGAAGAGCACAAAGTCGAGGGGCTCAAAGTCGAGATGGAAATCCAAAAAGCAGAGAAAGCCATCTACCGTATGTAACTGCACTGAGAGAGACGGCTCTAACACACACACACACACACACACACACACACACACACACGCACACACGCACACACGCACACACACACACACACACACTACCCTTTGACTTATAAGCAACTAGTTTATTTTCTTTTGCTACAA
>CM074983.1:27230485-27238130 GCA_037576825.1 Pangasius krempfi
GTGGTGAAGCAGATGACTGAGAAGAAATGGTGGCTAAAGTGCATGGAGTTTGAGGACCCTGAAAAAAGTGTGGGTGATAGTTTGGGGCAGTTGTGGCCTCATGGTTCAAGAGTCGGACCTGAAGGTGGAGGGTTCGAGTCTCAGGTCCGGCAGGGATTGTAGGTAGGGGAGTGAATGACCAGCGTCTCTTCCTCCCTCAATACCACGACTGAGGTAAGACCCTGGAGCAAGGCACCGAACCCCCAACTGCTCCCCGGCACTGCCCCCTGCTCCGGGTGTGTGTTCACGGTGTGTGTGTGCACTTGGATGGGTTAAATGCAGAGCACAAATTCCGAGTCTGGGTCACCACACTTGGCCACACGTCACTTCACTTCATTAATGTTTAGTGTTTATTTTATTCATTATTGTTTTTCCTATTCCTTTATTTGTTGATACTGTTTGTCTATGTAAATTTTATATTAATTTGCTTTGGCAACATTTTTAAAACAGTTACGTTATTAAAGCACACTGTGTACTTGAACTTTAATGGGTGGGAGTGAATGAGAGTGAGGAGAAGTGGGAGTGAGTAGGATTGAGAGTGAATGAGAGTGAATGGAGACTCGTTATAGAAAAAGAGTTTTTTCTTGTTAAATCATTAGTATTAGATTATGTGGAGTGTCTGCTGTAGAAGTCACTGTGAATCAGCTGTTACTATAGAAACGATAACGTATGAGAACGAGTGCATTAATATAACACCAATCTATGTGGATTTTATAATGAAGGGGCAGGTCAGAGGCGGAGTCATGACTCATGAACGTGGTATGTTTCTCACTGATGTTGTGCTGAATACATTCAGAACCATCACTGAACATTTTAATTTAAATGTATTCATGGAGAAATCTCAGTAACGGTAGCTTACTAGCTAATGTTTACCTGTGTACATGCATTCTTATCATTACTTTAAGAGTCAACATCAACATGTGAGCAAATATTTGTTCAGAGCCCCTGGTTTATTATAGTATATGTATGTGAAAAGGACAGAAAATCTTTATTCCATTAGAGTGAGAGATAACAAGGGAGTGAATAAGAGTGCGTGAATAAGAGTGTGTGAGTGAGTGAGTGAGAGTGAGTGCGTGAGTCTGTGAATGGGAGTGAATGAGTGTGAGTGAGGGACTTGGAGTGAGGGAGTGAAAAGTGTGAGAGAGTGAGTGAGGGACTTGGAGTGAAGGAGTGAATGAGTGAGTGGGAGTGAAAAAGCAGGAGTGAGTGATGGAATGGGGTTGAAAATGTGAGAGTGAGTGAGTGGGAGAAAATGAGTGAATGGGAATGAATAAAAGAGAATGAGAGTGAGTGAAGGAATAGGATTGAAAATGTAGGAGTGAGTGGGGGGGTGGGGGTGAATAAGTGGGAGTGAGTGAGGGAGTGGGATTGAAAATGTGGGAGTGAGTGAGTGAACAGAAGTAAATTAATTAGAGAATTAATAAAAGCAGATTGATCCTCAGCTGTGATGTAAATGAGCTGAGCCGTGATTAGTTATCTGTTTAACAGCTCTGTTTTTATTGGTGCATAAAAGTGAAGCACAACAAACACAAACACAGTGAAGACGAATTATTTCATCATGCAGAACACATCTGTCTCACTCTCTCTGTACCTGTCTCTCTGTCAGATTTTTATTCTCTTTCTGTCTCTTTGTCTCCTGTCATTTTTATATCAGTTTCCCATCTGTGTGTCTTTCTTTATGACTTTCTGTCTCACTGAGTCTTTCTTTATGACTTTCTGTCTCACTCTGAGTCTTTCTTTATGACTTTCTGTCTCACTGAGTCTTTCTTTATGACTTTCTGTCTCACTCTGAGTCTTTCTTTATGACTTTCTGTCTCACTCTGAGTCTTTCTTTATGACTTTCTGTCTCACTGTGTGTCTTTCTTTATGACTTTCTGTCTCACTGTGTGTCTTCCCTGGCTCTCTCTGTAGTGATAGACAGGTGTGATATTGCAGTGTGTTTGGTGCAGTCCTGTGTGAACTCTAATAAACACATCATCATTATAACAGCAACAATGGCCATGTGACCGGTGAAGAGTCAGTGAGATTTTGCTGGTGTGTATTCTGTGTGTGTGTGTACATGTGTGTATGTGTGTGCGTGTGTGTATTTCTCAGCAATCTCTCCTGGTCCGCACTGTCTTGCTGTGGTATTTAACAGGAAGTGCCCATCGTCTCATCAGATAAATATCAAAAGTGTACAGTGTCTCCGCCTCCAACCCGCCTACTGTTGCCGTAGTAACTGCACGGCGTGCATCAAGTTCCTGGAAGTATTTACAGAGCACACGCTGATCAGGAGGACGGGATTCAGGCGCCAAGCAATGGTCTGTATCACTCCTATGTTCACGAGGTATCACTCGGTTTCGACCTGTCTCGCTCTTCTGTTCACTACGTATCACTACGTCTTGACCTGTCTCACTCCTCTGTCTACCCCGTACCACTCTGTCTCCACCTGTCTCACTCCTTTGTCTCCCCTGTATCACTCTGTCTCCACCTGTCTCACTCCTTTGTCTCCCCCGTACCACTTTGTCTCCGCCTGTCTCACTCCTTTGTCTCCCCCGTATCACTCTGTCTCCACCTGTCTCACACCTGTGTCCACCCTGTATCACTCGGTCTCCACCTGTCTCACTCTGCTCGTCCACTCTGCGTCTGTAGAGGCAGTACAGTCCTCGTTCTTCAGTTCCCATCCATGCGAGTGTAACGGAGCTGCAGGTGCGCAGTGTGTTAAAGCTCTTGATGTGGAGTGTGTGTGGCAGCGCCGGCGCCCCCCGGCGGTGGAATGCAGAAGATGCCTGCATTTTCACATACAAAGTCTCTCTCTCTGCTGCGTGTGTGTTTCGAGCAGAGAGTCGGAGCTGGATCAGGTAGGAGGAGAACCCCTGCAGCCACATCTGGACCAGCTGATCTCCCATTTCCTGTGATGTCAGCTCATTTCCTCGCGCCAAGACTGAAACAGAGAGTGTGTGTGTGTGTGTGTTGTTGCAGCTCAGCAGTGTGAGCAGGCCATTCTTCTGCCCACCACGAGGCCGGAAACGGAAACTCCTCCTCTCGTCTGCCCCAGAAGTCAGTGCGACCCACTGCACCTGCCCCTCTCTCAGCGGGGTCACGCTATGTGTTTGTGGTTCTGTGTGTGTGTGTGGTTCTGTGTGTGTGTGTGATTCTGCATGTGTGTGTGCAACCGTTCCTGTGTATGCTGCGCTGGTGCCATTCATTCTGTCAATCACAAACACATCGAAGTAATAGAGCGTGTTTGGGAGGAGCTCAGAGACAGTACACACACTTTCCACTTCCTCACAAACACATACATGCTCATCGAATCTGTCCAGTTTGACCACCGCTCTTTCCTTCCTCTCATCTTTCAGCTCTCCTTTCTCCTCTTGTGCTGCACAAAGGCTCCTGTAGTTGTGTTTGCGGTTTACAGTAACACAGTACTCATATGGCTGTGTATGTGTGTGTGTGTGTTGTGCTTTGATGACAGATGGACTTGGACTCCAGGTCAGTGTCACACTGCTCATCCCAACCCCGAGCATGTGCACTCTGGGGTCAAAGGGCAACTCTGGAAATACTCCCCATGGTGCGGGACCTTCATGGAGAAAAACATGTGCATGTGTGTCTTCCTGCGATGATTTAATCCGCAGTGTGTAGACGGAGACTGGGTGAAGCGCAGAACCCTCATAGGTGTCCACAGCGCTGCCTGAGTAGGTGTGAAGTGTCTTCTCATTTGCTGATTTTCTCCACCACACTTCAGGCTTGCTCTTCTTAAAGCTCCCTGAAAATCACACAGTCCCTTATAAAACTAATCAGTCAACGCTAATCTCACACATCATTACAACCAAAGCGAAGAACATTTACAGGCATATGCACTAAAGCTGATCTGCTCTGTGTTCCACTTTTAGCACATCCTCATTCTTAAGAGGAAGTAGCACACAAAGGAGATGATGATGACGACTGTAGTTCTTCTGTAAAGCTGGATTCCAGAACTTCTTTTCACACCTCCTTGTTCACTTTTGCTCTGATGAACTTGGCTTAATGACCATCATCTAAGGTGAAATATATCAGACCACCATGTAACATCATCACTTTATTCAGACTGCTAGTTAGCATGGTAGCTAATTACCATGCTAGCTAGTTAGGATGGTAGTTACATGTGTGGACATTTGCAGCTAAAAGAATGAGTGTATGGGTCAGGGTTAGGAACACACTCAACCTCAGCAGCTAGAATAATTTAGTGGGAACAATTTCGACAAAAGAAATATTTTTATCTTTACTTTTGCAGATGAACTCTGAAAGCAAATGTTTCATAATCAAAGTGAATCATTTAAAGCAGCAGATGCAGATAAAGTGGATAAAATGATTAATGATTAATGATTAATTATAAAGTCACTTCATGACTTTATAATGCAGCCCCTCATGAAACTTTCTGATGCAGGATTTAAAGTGCTAAAGTGACAAGACGATAAAATCCCAAACAGCAGCAGACTGTAAGCAGAAGCTGCTGGAGAAAAAAACCCATGAACATTTTAGAATGTTATTAGATGATTAATAAAAGTACAACTTCCATCTGTTTATTCTGTCTGATTTCAACTTTCCTTCCCAGGCTGGTGGCTCCTTCCTCCATTACGGGACGTGACTTTACTGGAAGCCCACAGTGGGGTGAGGATCTGGGAGTCCTGCAGGGTGCACCATTTTTTCCGATATCTCTAACTCAGTGTCTCTCTCTCTCTCTCTCTCTCTCTCTCTCTCTCTCTCTCTCTCACACACACACACACACACACACACACACACACACTTACAGTAATGATCCTTGGCTGTTTTGTCCTTCAGTGTGTGTGCAGTCAGACTCCACTCTATGCTTCCTGAACAGGGAGAAACTGTGAGCATCAGTGTTGTTGTCTTCTTCCCCAGTGTAAAATGGAGCCTGAAATAAAACCATGAATAAAAGTGTGTGAAAATTTAATCAGATTCACACTTTCACATAATAATGAAAGATGAAGCTCACTGTAGTATCACTTTTTATGTAAATTGCAGTTATTTTGTGTTATGTTCTTTGTAAATCTGCACTATGTGTTAGAAAGTTGCTGCATAAACTGAACACATAAATAAATAAATAAAATAGCTGTGTTTGTAAGAAACTTAAATAACATGGAGAAAACAGCATCCTTTATTATAGACACTTACACCACAACGCTGTTGAGTTCTAGATTGTGATTGGTGAGAAGGTGTTGATTAATTAAGTTTGGCCAGTTTAGCCGTCTATCTTTGTCTTTAGCAACCATGATTAATAAGTAATGCCCGTTACTTTTACGAAGGCCAAGGAACAATGTTCTCCAAGGAACGTGAAGGTTAAGGAGTTTAATGGTTTTGATGGCTTGTTTGTTGAGAGCGTGTGTGTGAGTGGTGAGACCTATAGCCTATTTAGGTGGAGAGTAAAATCAGTTCATCATATTATCAGACATAAAACTAAAATATCTAACCACAACAGAAATACGACAATGCCTGGGTAAGAGAGGTTTGCGATTCGGCCCCTTGACCTCTGTCTTGTTTTAATGGATGCATAGTTTTCAAAACCGTCTAACATTTTATGAACACAAACATATGCTTCCATCTAACAGATTAATTGATTAATTGAATATTCACAAATTCCACTGCATTCAAGTTTCTCATTCTGTGTGAACAGTCCTCAGATATATACACTGTGTTGGTTTTAATTCCTCAGTATTCTGATGTAATAGAAATGTGGGAAAGAAAAACAGACAAACAGACAAAAGTAAATAATAAATCAAATGAACAATGAAATTAAGAGTCCGGGTGTTAAAGTGTGAAAAAAATCTCCACGAATGAATTCCCATTGTTCAGCTCTAGTGAATGTGTGTGTGTGTGTGGATGCAGAGATAAGAGTGTTAATGAAGGTCAGAGAAAACAGCCTGTGTGTTCACAGATAAGGAACGTTACTGATCAGATACATGGCAGTGTGTTAAAGATAAATGCTACAGAGATTCACAGTGCCATTAGTAGAACAGGAAATGATGTCATGCATGAAATAATCACAAAAATCTCTTCTCCCTCCTGCAGTGAAATCCACTAACTTTCAGGCAGTGTTGAGCCTTCATAACAACTTAACACATTAATACATGAACACATGACAGAGAGAGAACTTTACATAGAGAACTACACAGAGAGAGGGAGAGAGAGAGAGAGAGAGAGAGGAATCTGTCAGTTTGAGTTTAGTGAATAACAAACAATACATAAAGCCAACTGCAGTGACATGAAGAGAAGAGTGGAATAAAGTGAACAGTGCAATAAAGTGAAGAGTGGAATAAAGAAATTGCTGGATTTTAGTAATGTCGTCCTCAGTGACTTTATATTCTTTTATTAAGAGGGGTCTAAGGGACTCATGTCGCTAAGCAGCATGTCTTTAGTGCAGTCAGATGGCAGATGGAAGTCGGGTGACGGATCAGCTCACACTAAAATCCTGCCAGATTAATGTACGGATCAGGCATTTTACAGGAGTCAACTTCCAGACAGCGCTGTGCAGAAGTGAAGGCATGAGCTGCTCATTAAACCTCAGTATTGATTCTGTAATTCTGGTCTCTCTGTAAATCTTTAAGTAACTGACATAGGAACCCAAGAACCATCAAAAACTATGGAAATACAAAAATGCTATGCATTATTCTGCACTGCTATGCACGACAGACCGTGCTATATTTTTATACAAAAATAGTCCATGCAGTAAAACTGTCTCTGTGTCTGATGTGTATCCCTGTTTAAGTGTTCAATACATAAGAAAATCACAATGCTGTTATGAAAATCAGGTGTACATGTTTATGGGCCAAACTGCACTGCAATCATCTGTTGGTTACTCCAACTCTGTTACTAACCCTAACCCTAACCCAACTCACTGTTAATGACCATAACCTTAACCCAACTCACTATCACTAACTCTAACCCAACTCACTGTTAATGACCATAACCTTAACCCAACTCATTATCACTAACCCTAACCCAACTCACTGTTAATGACCATAACCTTAACCCAACTCACTATCACTAACCCTAACCCAACTCACTGTTAATGACCATAACCTTAACCCAACTCACTATCACTAACTCTAACCCAACTCACTGTTAATGACCCTAATCTTAACCCAACTCACTATCACTAACCCTAACCCTAACCTTAACCCAACTCACTATCACTAACTCTAACCCAACTCACTGTTAATGACCCTAATCTTAACCCAACTCACTGTTAATGACCCTAACCTTAACCCAACTCACTATCACTAACCCAACTCACTGTTACCGACCCTAACCTTAACCCAACTCACTGTTAATGACCCTAACCTTAACCCAACTCACTGTTAATGACCCTAACCTTAACCCAACTCACTATCACTAACTCTAACCCAACTCACTGTTAATGACCCTAACCTTAACCCAACTAACTGTTAATGACCCTAATCTTAACCCAACTCACTATCACTAACTCTAACCCAACTCACTGTTAATGACCCTAACCTTAACCCAACTAACTGTTAATGACCCTAATCTTAACCCAACTCACTATCACTAACCCTAACCCAACTCACTGTTAATGACCATAACCTTAACCCAACTCACTATCACTAAC
>CM074983.1:27238140-27243140 GCA_037576825.1 Pangasius krempfi
TATCACTAACCCTAACCCAACTCACTGTTAATGACCATAACCTTAACCCAACTCACTATCACTAACCCTAACCCAACTCACTGTTCCTAACCCTAACAATAACTCTTTTGTATACATTTTTGTATTGGCATTTTGCACAGATTTTTTGCCCTCTTCTAACTAACTGCCCTCTTCTAACTACCCTACCTATTTATGTGTGTCTGTCTGTCCTTTGATCTTTGTGTGCATGTGTGTGTTGTTGTTGTGTTACCTGTGTGTGTCCCCTTTCCTCAGCTGGACAGGTGTGTTCCTGCCATCACTCAGCCAGGTAGTTGTGTGCATTGGTACCTCGTTTTCAGGTGAGAGAGTGCACAGTGATTGTGAGATGAGCATCACAGCCAGATACAAACTCCACAACACACTCATTATTATTACATCAGCCAGTCACCTGAAAAGGGGGGGTGGGGGGGGACGACAGTGTTGCATTATTAATCAGTGTATAAATGTGTTTGATTTTTGATTCTACATGTTCTTAGCATGATGTGTGTATGTGTTATAGTTTAAACTGCATTATGATTATAGAAGTGATAATTCTGCTGATCTGTTGTTGGTTGCTTCAACGACATTATTGGCTCTCAATAATAGTAACAATTATAAAAAGTTAAATAAAACCAGAGAGAAGACAAACAGGGTTTTGTGTGTGTGTGTTTGGGTGGGTTACTCACTTTCTCTCAGATTGTGTGTGGAAGATGTTGGTAGTGTATATTGGATAAAGGGGAGAACTGGGAGTGTGTGATCTGAAATTTCTCAAAATATATTTCACACAAGTGTTTGAATTTGTTAGACTCTGTTACAATTTGTGCAGCTCTGTCTCCACAGCGTTGTTGTTGCATTGTGTGCACACTCTATGCTCTGAGGGGACCTTGATTTCTTATGGCGGCCCGTCCCTATGATCAGCGTGTGAGTGTGTGTGTGTGTGTGTGTGTGTGTGTGTGTGAGTCCATACTTATAGCAGCCTGTCCCTGTGGTCTGTGTATGTGTGTTTTGTGCGTGTGTTTGTGTGTGCGTGAGAGACGGTACTTATAGCAGCCCATTTTGATGGTCAGTGTACTCAGTACTGAGCCGCGCATGATTGAGTCAAGTTACTTACTTATAACTGGATCATGTTAATACTACATCAATTGAACACACTTGCTCTACAGACTTCTACAGACTTTAAATAAAATTTACTCTGAGCATGTTTTGAAACATGAACATGAAATCATGTTTTGATAAGTAACTAAATATTTTCATGTAAACTATACATAATATTTTCTCTTAAGTCTGACCGACCACATCCCATTTTTCAGTATGTGCTACTGTGGAATAATTGTTCCTGAATTTTATTTCCAGCGCTGGACTACACTTCCCAGAAGCCCCAGCATGTCACATGTCTCAATCAGCCTCACCTGTGTCTCATTTCACCGTGATTAGCACCTGTTCCTTTTATTGGGAAGCTTTTGTTGTTGTCATTTTTTTGTTTTGTCGTGTGTCCCACAGCCTTGCCCGTAGTCTGCATTTTTTGCCCAGTGTCCATTATTTATTATTAACTTGTTTTCACAGTTTTGGTTGTTTGTTTTGCACTTTTTTCAATAAAAATCTGAGCTTGCATCTGTCATCGCCTCCATTATGTGACATAATATGTGATTAAACAAACTAAGGAACATGTTCATTACTGATGTTCATGAAATACTGAGCACAGTGTGTTCATATATGATCGTCAGCTCTGTATGTATTTCAGATGCTTTCAGTCCCAAGATTCTTCCCTAGCCACATGTCTGAGACACAGAGAGAGTCAGAGTGAAACTGGATGTGAGACATTTCCCAGAAGCAAAAACATTTAATTCAGAGAGAATTATTCATTTGAGGATATATTATAAATATAAATATTTCTGTTTTATCTTTTCCATCTTTTAGCTCTGAAGGTTAAAGCTGAAGTGTCTCTAATCTAATTTAGTTTACATAACTCCACACACAACTCCATCAACCCTAAGCCATAGCTATAAACCCTAAACCCTAATTTTCCTGTTTTATATAGTAAAGTGCAGACCTCTGTGCAATAAATAAAATAAATTAAAAAAATGCACTTCACAGCCCACCTGTCTGTCTCCCTATCATATATGTTTCCACTTATTCCTCCTCTTATTTCTCTCTATTTTCTTTGTTTTCTGTTTTTATAGATTAATTTCTACATCTGCAGCTCTCAGTGTTGGGAATGTAAATCACAGGGAAATAAAAATAGAATTCCTAACCGTAGGAGGTTTGATTTTGATCCTACAGTTCAGAGAACGGAGGTTTGTTGTGAAGAGGAACTCTGAGACTTTATTCAGGTGTAGCTCTGTCAAGTTTTTCGTCCCAAGAGACAAAGATGAAACTTCAAAAAGTCCCCTAACAACACACTGAACCATCACCACAGAAACGCCAGGGATCAGATGACGGATGGTGTGTGTTTGACTTACAGAGAACAGACACACACTCACACACACACAGCTGCTCTAGTTACAACCACTGAGAAAGAGATATTTAAGGGTGTAGGAGGATAGAAAGGGAGAGAGAAAGAAAGTAGAAGTGATGGTGTGGAAAGTGGATATTAGAATAGTGTGAGAAAAAAGAAGGAAGGAAAAGAAGAAATAGAGACATGATTTAAAACCCAAAACCCTAAATAACAACCCTTACATATGTGTCTGGTTCATAAATGAGCCTTTCTGAACGACTCATGAAGGTGCACGATTCAGTGTTGATGGCTGCCATAGACTGAGTCATTACCTTTGTTCAGTACACTTCTCATCTAGAAAGATTATCTGTCAGGGATTAGTCTGTGGATTATGATAATGTGATTGGTCTGTTACATATTCATTACAGCAAATGCAAAAAAACAAACGATATGTTATTTTGTTCATCTGAAAGACACAAACCTCCATAGAGTCTATAAGTAAATGTAGGTAACCCTAACCCAGCGTACGTGTGTTTTTACTCACACACACTTTTTATAGAGCAGTTTATTATGTAAAGATATAAAAAATCTTATCCCACAAACAGCAACATGAAAGAGAGAGAGAGACAGAGAGAGAAACAAGGAGAGAGATTGAGACAGAGAGAGAAACAAGGAGAGAGAGGGAGACAGAGAGAGAAACAAGGAGAGAGAGAGAGAGAGACAGAGAGAGAAAGAGATAATCAAAACCCTTTAGACTCCTCAATTACTGAGCAGGAACATAAAACAAACTGAAACCAAAGAAAGCATCAGGACCTGATGGAATCCTGAATGAAATGATTAAACATATTAGCTCTAAGTTTCATTTGGCCATTTTAAAACTCTTCAATTTGGTTCTGAGTGCAGGTTTCTTCCCTGAAATCTGGAATCAAGGTCCAATAACACCAATCTACAATTTGACCAAAAATTCCCAAGGCAATTGTGTGAACAGTAATCTGGGGAAGATAACGTGTAGCATAATTAGGGATAAATTCACATGTTTACAATATATTTTTTGTGAATCTATTTATTTCTGTAAAGCTGCCTTGTGACAATGTCCATTGTTAAAAGTACTATACAAATAAAATTGAACAGAATTGAATTGAATAATTAACTCAAGATTTTTAAACTTCCTTACTGAGCACAACGTCTTGAGTAGAAGTCAGATTGGATTTTTACCAAATTAACTGTGCGGTAATCATATTTACACCCGACACACCCTCACTGAAAAATATGTTGTTCAAAATAATACTAAAATATTTGATTGTTTTATTGACTTCAAAAGGGCTCTTGACTCCATTTGGCATCATGGTTTGTTTTATAAAATGTTGGAAAGTGGTGTAGGTAAATCATGATCTTATTAAACAGGAAACAAGTGCGGAATAAGAACTGGCAACAAAAGAGCAAATTTCATCTCTCAGGAATGTGGAGTGAGACAGGGCTGCTGTATAAGTCCGACACTATTCAATAAATACATCAATGAATTGGCCTCCATTTTAGAGCGGACTGCAGCTCCAGGTCTCACTCTACACGACTCAGAGATTAAAGTCCTGCTGTCCCCCAGCGCTCAGGGTCTACAGCACAACCTGGACCTGCTGCAGCAGTGCTGTCAGACCTGGGCCCTGACAGTCAACCTCAAACAGACCAAAATTATAATATTCCAAAAAGATCCAGCTTTCAGGGAACAAAACACACATTTAGATTAGGTACACATAAAATTGAGCATTCCACACTTTATACTTACCTAGGACTAAAAATGAATTCAGGAAACTTCAACCTGGCAGTGAGTGAACTGAGAGAAAAAGCATGCAGAGCTTTCTACGCCATAAAACGACAAACATTTGTAGAAATAGAGTGAACCACACTCATATCACTATAAAGCTCTGCACTAACACACATGAACACACACTAACACAGTTAACACACACTCGTATTGTTACAAAGCTTTGCAGTACCAAGAGCTGATCAAAGACACGAGTCCCCTCATCCAACTGGCCCTGAGTCACTGCCCTACAGCCCCATTAACACACACTAACATACCAATAACACACTAACACACCACTAACATACACTCACACAATAAAGACTCAGGAAGAGAAGAAATTTGCAAATCCAATTAGAATTAACAAAATTACACAAACACTGAAAGTAAACAATTTGAGCTATTGGGAAACCCGAACTAAACTCCAGAGTAAAATGCAGCGCTCTCTGGCCCTAAGCAGACAGCACAGTGTGGCAGATTATCTGAGCGCAGCGACTGATCCAAAACTGAAAAACACCCTGATGGAGTACAGACTCAGCGAGCGCGGCTCGGCCGACACACACAGTCCTGCTGCCCCGAGAGAAGAGACAGAGCTGCACTTCCTCACTGATGCACTGATATAATCACATTCCAACTGAATTCTTCACCAAAATGAACAAAATCATCCCCAGTTTTAATTGCTGCCTCTCAGACCCCAACAAACTGCCCCACCTACTGGGGAGCCCAGAGAGAGCTGCACACTAGCAGCAC
>CM074983.1:27245640-27256715 GCA_037576825.1 Pangasius krempfi
GACCCTGTCTCCAGTTCACCGGTTGTCCTTCCTTGGACCACTTTTGGTAGGTACTAACCACTGCACACTGGGAACATCCCACAACACCTGCTGTTTTAGAGAAGCTCTGACCCAGTCGTCTAGACATCACAATCTGGCCCTTGTCAAAGTCTCTCAGATCCTTACACTTGCCTATTTTTCCTGCTTCCAACACATCATCTTCGAGAACTGACTGTTCACTTGCTGCCTAATAATCCCTCACCTTTACAGCTGCCACGTAACGAGATGATCAGCGTGACTCACGTCACCTGTCAAGGCTGATCGATGTATAGTATAAGAATAATTATAAATATTATAATATAAATAATATTTTGGAAATAAAATGATTCATATTAACAAATCATTAAAGCAAAGTCTTTTTATACAAACAATTTTAACACAAAATGGCTCCTTTTGTTTCTACCAGTAATGTACATGCTTACATCAACAGTGCCAGCTTTCATATGACACTCCCCTTGAGTGTGTGTGTGTGTGTGTGTGCTCTATAGGTCAAGCAGTTTTCTCTGTAATATTGAATGTGTGTATAGCAGACTCCTCCCCTCTCCTCTCTCCATCTTTCATCGCACCCTCTCCATCCTGCTGTTCAGAGAGAGGCCATCTGCACTCTGTGTGTGTGTGTGTGTGTTTGATCCATGTGCAGTATGTTAGCACTGTGCTAAAACTCCACTCCATCAGCTGCTCTTAATCACTTCAGCACAGTGCACTGTGCACATTGCCCATTTGGTTTGTAAACAAAACACACTGTATATTTTACAGGAGTGTATTTATGTTAATAATGTAATATTTTTTCTCTATGATCTTATTCCTCTGTCAGAGTCCAGAGGGTATAAACATGTAGTCTTTTTAATTAGGAGTGTTAGAAATAGTCCTTGTCATGTTTGACACAGGTAATATCCACAGTGATTATCAAGAAACAGGGAGGCAAAAGTTGAAGTCAAGTCAAGTCAAGTGGAGTTTATTGTCATTTCAACCGTATACAGCCAGTTAGTACAGAGTGAACCGAAACAACGTTTCTCCAGGACCAAGATGCTACATATCTTTTTACAGATGATATGATGATATGTTTATGGTTTTTTAATCTTGTGTTGCTACTCAAAGAGATAAACTATAAAATGTTACCTTTTAGTGGTGTTTTACTGTCACTACTACTGAATCTGTTCATACCGAATTATGAACATACTGGTTATGAATTTGGAAAATATTTAAGATATTTAAGATGTTATTATTGTTATTGCTATAAAAAAATAAATGATAGAATCTTACTCAGGACAACATCTATAGTGTAGTCAATTTTACTCAGTCTACTGTGTTCATAGAATATTAGAATGTGATTATGATGGATTTGGAGGTTTTTTATTTTTATTTTTTTTGAGTTATTGAAACTGGATTTATTGATTTATTGTTTGGAATCTCTCACTGAGGATGAATCTAAAAGCCTAAGTCACTGAAAATATGTGTCCCAAATTCCCAAACAAGTCATTCAAAATAGTTTGTATTCAGTCTTGAAAAAAGGTTAAGCCATGATTCTATGGAATATGATATAAGCATTTTTCCTTTACAGGTAGATAGTTTACACACTGAGGATTTCATAAATGTATAATGAATTGGGAAATTTGTTTTATTGGTAGTAAGAAAGATTAGACAAATCTGTCCAAATATATCAACTAAACATTCTGTTTTCTGGACAAATACTTGGACAAATACTTCACAATTAGCCTCACAGTGTCTACAACCAAAGGAAAATACACATACAAACACACAGATGACAAATACAAACTGTGCAGTCTGGTACAGTTCTCTTCAATTTTATCATTATGATCTTTTAAGAATATCTGTCTGTGAACATGATATTCTTAAAACCCAACTAATTTGGCTTCAAAACTAACCATTCCACTGAGACTGTCCAGTTGACAGTAGTGAACATCTTGTTATCTGCAAGAGCTCCTGGCATGTCCTTAGTTCTCATACTGATGGAACCCCTAAATCCTAACCCATAGCTACTAACCCCTAACTCCAAAACCTACTCATCACCAACTATTCCACCTCTCACCTCCCAGCTCACACTCTTACACACTCATCTTCTTTCTGCCACTCTTTCTTTCTTTCTCTTTCTCTATATCACTGTCTCTCTCTCTCTCTCTCTCTCTTTCTCTCTCTCTATCTCTCTCTCTCTCGATGCACATGCATGGAGTGAGGGAGGAGTGTGTGAGCTTATTAGTGGGTTGCAGCATTCTGAGAGAGTTTTTTTATGATTGAGATTTAATTAAACAATATTGCATGAGCAAGAATGCTGTTATATTGAATATTGGCATGGTTGTGATTCGGCTGTAGGCATGAGTGCTGCAGGTAACAGTTATTCACAGTTATTCACAGGTAATCACAGGTAATCACAGGTAATCACAGCTGTGCTGATATTCAGTACAAAAGCATGATTGTGACTGTGATGATGTTTTTATACAACAGTTCTTTTAATAAGAAATTAATATCAAGTAACTAACTTTCAGACACAATATGGCCAAATATTTCATTTATTTTCGTTCCATTAGTGAAAATTAGTTCCCACAGCCACAGCTGGATAGAGCGTTGCACGTTGCCATGGTAACACTCTGATTGACTGACAGCCTGTGGGAATTGTAATAAAAATTTCAGTGTAATGAACTATTGCTAGAATTGTAATGTGATGTAGTGAACACAGACGAGCGGAGTGACACAAGCAGTGACACGTCACAGTGCTGTTATAGTGAGTATCAGCGCTCTCAGGACGGCGCTTGTCCAATCAGATTAGTGAATCAAAAGTAACTGTTGTATACAACACCAATACGGCAATTAGAGCAATGCTACTAAATTCTAGTGGTACTCTGATGCTGATGACTCGGCATGACTGTAAATGCGTGCTGGAGGTGTCTGCGGAAGAGGTTTTAAGTGCAGTAGTGAGAGAGAACATTTTGAGAATATCTGCGTCACAAATGTACATACTGTACACATGGTCACTGATTTAGTAGAACATAAACTGAATAGTGACGATTAATTTTTCCAGAGTCTGCTGCTGTTTTAATCCTGCCAAAAGTGTCATGCTCAGCAACATGCCTCTGTTTATTTGTCGTGAAACATTTAAACACATGCTTTTATGACAAACTCGCTGGACCGATTATTCCTCTTGATTTGAAAAGCCCAGAATTAAAATATATCATATCTTTTAGATGCCAGACACTCAGGGATGTTTCAGTGGCAATTACAGTAATGGACAAACACCACTGCACTGATGCAATGAAGTGTGTTGCTTGTGGAAGACCAGGGCACACCAGACAGTCCTGTAATCAAGGAAAGGACACTGAGAGGATGTCTGAGTTGCCATTGCTAATTACCTAGCCTACAGCTAAGCATCTGTTAGCACCCACAATTCCTTGTGGACTGAGCTGCGCATATATCTCCTTTCAGTGGATTTTCTGAATAAAGTGTTTACATGCAACACATTTCTGATTAAAACATGCATATTCCAGGGGTGGGAATTGGAATTGCAGAATCAGAATATTGTCTTACTCTGAACCGGGCAATCAGATTGCGGTGTTTACATGACTCAATACTAATTATCACCAAATTCTGATTAATATCGGAATGTGCATGTAAACGTAGCCACTGGGAAATATGTAATTAATTGGTAAGATGTAACTGAATGTATGTGCGTATGTGAGTATCACTGGGAAATGTGTGTATATACATATGTAAATATGTATATATGTATATGTGTATATATCATTTTTCCTAAACTTAGATGTTTAAAATTAAAGGGGGTTTAAAAGCCTCTCTCTCTCTCTCTGTCTCTCGCTCTCTCTCTCTCTCTACCTCTATCCTGGCTATTTCTTTTCATCATGCAGAGTTTGTTGTATGATTTTAAATATTTATTTGTTATGAGGCAAAAAGGAGAAACAGAAGAATGAGGGATGACAGAATGAGAGCAGGATGTAGATGCCCTGTTTGCTTTTAATATGTACCTTCAAATGATCTCCCTCACTCTGTGTGTGTGTGTGTGTGTGTGTGTGTGTGTGTGTGTATTCCTACTTTAAGCAGCATTTTTATGGGATGTAGTGTGTGAGTGTTCCCAGTGTTTGGGCAGGTTGTGTCTCTCTTTTCTACTCCATTACGTTACTGTTAACTTTCACAATCTCAGACTTGCTGACCCTTTCACACTACACCACTTTAATCACTTGTGGTCAGTTGTGTTGCGGTCACAGACAAGGCACCAAAATTAGCCTGTAACTGGGAAATTAGGGCTAAAATCATATAGTGTGTGCTAGGATTAACTCCTCCTTTTTTCTGTCCTCTGGGTTTCTCTCATTCTGCTGTTTATCTGTTTCTCTCCTCTCTGATCACGCACTCGTTTATCTCTCAATCTCTTTCTCCATCTGCTTTATTTAAGTTTATTGCTATCTCGTCGCCCTCCCATGCCTCCATTCTGCTATGACTGATGACTGATGTGGTAATTGTGTGTTTGATGAATGATGCATTTATCCTGCATTTCAATTTAACACACGCAGGAACAGAAAGGTCGCTACAGAGTTTATTACATTTGACTGTAAACACACAAGGACTTCAGAATTAATGCAGTCTGAGCTGAGAGAAAGAATAAAAAAAGTAAGAGAAAGAAAGAAATTAAAGGACTAAAAGAAAATATTGAAAATGAAAGAGAATAAAAGATTACAAATAAAAATTAAGAAAGAGAATGAGCATTTGAATCTTTTAAATTCAGTATTATTCAGGATGATTACAATGGAATAAATGAATATTACAGAAATAATAAAAACATCTCTATTCAGATCCATCCTGCATGTCGATGCTGCTGCGCTGATCACACAGTTTCCTCGAGCCCATTCTCACTGCTGTGTTAAAAATTCATTTTAGCACATCATTTTAGTGACAAAACACCATTAAACACAATAAACATAAATGCAATAAACACAATAAATGTAAACATAACAAACACAATGCATATAAATATAATAAACACAAAAATCATAAACACAATAAACTGTAACCATCACTTACACATGTATTCATTAAACCATCGCTCAGATCGGTCCACCAAACAGGAAGTCCACTCTCTCACAGTCACTTTATTATTCCTATTCCTGTCACATGACCTGCGTGCACGCGCACACACACACACACACACACACACACACACACACACACACACACACACACACAGCCTTCAAAACTTTAAGCTTCAGGTTAAAGTGAACACATAATTATGCTAGTTCTGTTAATTTGACTGTTTTTTTTATTAAAGTCTTGCCTAGTTCCCATAGTCTTATATGCCTTTTACACTGCACATATTTTCCATTGTTAAAGCACTATACAAATAAAATTTAACTGAATAAGCAAGAATCAACCCCATAAATAATATATTCTTTACATCAGAAATGTACATTCAATAGACAATAATGAATAAAACAACAGAGTGCTGATGAAGCCATTAGATCTGAGGACACCAGACTGATTTAACCAGTTAGATAATAAAACACTGTTATGGACAGAATGATATTGAGAAAGGGCACACATGCACACACACGTGCACACACACACAGGGGGAGACAGAGAGAGGGATATAATTATGCGAATGTTAAATAGGGCTCACACAATTATATCACACACTAAAAAGGTCATTTGGTGAAAGTATGTGTGTGTGTGTGTGTGTGTGTCTGTGTCCCACTTGAAGAATGCATGAGCGCAGTGTTCCAGTGGCATCTTCTTATAGTAAAGCTTCTTCAGATCCTTCATACTCAACTTCCCATTTTTATTGCGATCCAACAGAGAAAACCAGCTCTGACAGAGAGACAAATAGATATAGAGAAGGACAGAGAGAGAGAGAGAGAGAGAGAGAGAAACAGGAGATGAACTTTTTAAATTTTTTTAATTTTGGCATGCTGTAGCAGGTATTACATAACAACTATCAATGTGTCTTCTTTATTATATATATATATATATATATATATATATATATATATATATATATATATATATATGTATACTGTATATACTGTATATAGATTTGTTAAGTTGTTGGACTACTGTTCTGGAGGTTGTGAGTTCACATCCCAGAACTGCTAAGCTGGCCCCTTGAACAAAGCCCTTAACCTTCAGCTGCTCATTTGTATAAATGAGATAAATAATAGTTGCTCTATATAAGAGCATCTGCCAAATGCTATAAATGTAAATCTGTTTGTAAGTTTTTTCTGTGGTATAATAAAGAATCTGATATTTTTCCAGCAATGTTCTTTCCATTTTAATGATTTAGTGCTCTTCCAGTGAAAGTTCCATGTTTGTTCATTCTTCAGCTGTTAATTGTACCATCTTTCTTTTTTAAATATACAGACATGTTCCTAAGAGCCTTATATATTGTGACAATGCGAGACCACTGAAGGGCTGAACACAGATACCAAGAGGCAGTGATGTGGGGAATGTGCTCTTTATTTTTCAAAGTGGTGCAGGAATAAAGTGGGGGTGGAAGAGCTGGTGGCTGGTGAAGCTTGTTGTAGTCTTGGGGTTGTGCGTAGCGAGCTGGCAGCCTCAGCGCGATGACGAAAATCTAGGGGGCACGGCGAACACTCTCAGACGGTGTGGAAGGCAACATGCAGAGGCAGTGGCTATTCTTCCCCGCTTATGTTCACTTCTGGTAAGGAAACAGAGGCAGACGTTAATACAGTCATAAGGCTCACCTGTGTTTTTCAGATAGCAGCTGCTGGCTCCTTTTGTAGCCCTCTGTCTTCTCCAAGAGAGTGAAACGGCACCGTGGCACTCACTGGCTGCCAGCCGTGCTGTGTTAAATCGCTCTGCCTTGCAGCCATGTGCACTCTGGCTGTCCAAAACAATGGGGGTGCTGAACCGTGGTAAAGTTGTGTGTCTGCGCATTTATCTGGCTGCTGCAGGCGGAAGTTGACAGGGCTCACCTTCTCAAGGACTGTTAAAGGACCTTGCCATCCAGCCAGGAATTTGTAGGAGGCATCAAGAAGAAGGAGGAGGACCTTGTCGCCGGGCTGGAACTCACATGGCTGAATGAGATGACTGTGGGCCCTCCTCTGCTTTCACTGGGCAGGCTCCATATGTTCCTTCACGATGAGTATCACCTTGTCTATCCACTCCTGCATCTCTTGAACATAGTTGACAAGGGAGTGGTAGGGGGAGGGCTGCTCTTCCCATGCCTCCTGGGCCACGTCCAGCAGTCCCAGAGGTCACCGTCTGAAGAGCAGCTCGAAGGGGGTAAATCCGGGGGAGGCCTGAGGGGTCTCCCGGACAGTGAAGAAGACATAGGGGAGGAGAAGGTCCCAGTTCCTCCCCTTCTCGTCTACCACCCTCTGGAGCATCCTTTTCAATGTCTGACTGAATCGCTCTACCAGCCCGTCGGTCTGGGGGTGGTAGACGGACGTCCTCAGGTGCTTCACCTGCGACAATTGACACAGATCTGCCATTAGTTTGGACACAAAAGGTGTACCTTGGTTGGTGATGATGTCCTTGGCGACTCCCATGCGGCTGAAGAGGAGTAGGAGCTCACGGGCAATGTTCCAGGAGGTGGACTTCCAAAGTGGAACCGCCTCGGGGTAGCAGGTGGCATGACCAAGATGTACTTGTGGCCACAGGCAGACTTCGGCAGCAGCCCTACGAGGTCCATGCCTACTCTCTCAAAGGGGACACTGATAATGGGGAGAGGGATGAGCGGTGCAGAAGCAGGCTTGTAGGGGGTTGGAAATGGCCATAGGAAATGGTCCTTCAGCTTTTCCAGGGTATTGCGGGCCCCCAAATGCCCCCCCGGTGTGTGTGAGTGGACCAGTTGCATGAGGGCCTGGGTGTACGGGGACGGAGGACCACAAGCAGCTCACAGGGTTGGCCTCGCCTCTCTGTTTTGCAGTACAGGAGGCCCCCATGTACCAGTAAGTAGGCAGCTGGCAGTCGCTGTTCGGAGTGTTGGTGGACCCCCTCGACGATCTGCACCTGGCTCCAGCAGTTCTTTAGCCTCTCTTAGCATCCTCTTTCTGCTCCTGGCCTAAGTTCCCCTCTCGGGCGACCTGAAAAAAATACAGAAGACACAGGGTTAGGGGGGATGGAGGTCTCACCTGCTGAGGTCGCTCCAGCATCTCCTTCACCCTGGGCCATGCAGACCTGCCAGACCCTCAGCCATGCCATCCTGGTTCTCCACTTCCATGGCACTTTCTGGGCTCTGGCTGTGGTGAATCCGGGCCAGTCTCGGCACAGGGAGCTCCGGGATGAGGCCACTGCTTAATCTTACATGGATGTGGGCCACTGGAACCTCCAGGATGTCCCCATGCATGCAGGAGACCATCAGGGAGCCACTGGGTTTGGGAGAGGGGAGGAGGGAAGGACAGGCCAGGGTGACTGTGCTCCCAGAGTCCAGGAGGGCAGAGACTGTCATGCCGTTGACCTTGACTGGAATGGTAGGCAGACTGGGAGGGATCGCCTTGTGTGGGGCACATCCTGCCAGCCATGGCTTGTCCACACGTCAAGAGGCAGCGAGGCGACCCCTCCCTGTGGGAGTGCAGATTCCCACAGCGGGCCGGCAAAACTCACATTGTTCGCCCCTGCCAATTTCTAGGGTGGCCACCACTCTCTTCAGGGCTTCCAACATCTCCCTGGGGTTCCGGGCTCCCCGCATGCCCATGGCTTTCCTCTCTTCAGGCAGCAGATCCCTCAGGATCTGGTCCATTACCACCCTCTCGATAACCTCGATGGCAAAGAGGAGTTCAGGCTGCAGCCACCTCTTGGTGATTCGTAACAGTGTGTCCATCTGGCTGCGAGGGGTGGCTTTTGGGTTATAACTCCAGCAATGCAGCTCTGCCCCTGCACTGGTGGGGGAGAGGCCACAGCGTAGAAGAATCTCACTCTTGACAGTGTTGTACTGGGCGACTTCATCTGGTGAGAGAGCATGGTACGCCAGCTGGGCCTTTCCCATGAGGATGGGAGTGAGGGCGTGGGCCCAATCCTCCTTGGGCCACTGAAGCCGTGTGACACTCCTTGGGGCACTGGGCCGCTCATGGGTGGTGACTTGGAGGCCACAGGCCAGCTGCTGTGTCACAGGCTGCTGCTGCAGGCTTGTCTGGAGGAATTGCTGGAATACAGTGTCCATCGTGGTGCTAGGTGCTGTGTTCATGCCAGCATCCTCCCCCACTGTCACAATGCGAGACCACTGGAGGGCTGAACAAAAAGAGGCAGTGATGTGGGGAATGTGCTCTTTATTTTTCAGAGTGGTGCAGGAAAAAAGTGGGGGTGGAAGTACTGGTGGCTGGTGAAGCTTGGTGAGGTGGGTGTCATTTTGGCGCAGTGCTTGGTGAGCTGGCAACACTGGCACGACGACGAGACTGAGGGGGCACGGCAAACTCTCTCAGACGGAGTGGTCCCCGCTTATGTCAAAAACAATGGGGGTGATGAAGTGGCGTTGTCCTTTCAGCACCCTACCGGCAGTCGTGTTAGGAGCACTGAATTTCTTCCGTGTGCGGGCTGCCGGCCTTCCGTCACAATATTTTACAAATAAGCCTTTGACTTTTCTTCTCTTACATTCTTACTTACTAATGTATCTTTTTATCAAAGTAATATCTAACTTGAAGGTATCTGTAGAAGTCTTGATTCTTTAATAAAAACCTTTTTTCAGTGCCTGAAATCTAATCAACCTTCCTTTATGAATCAAAGTACATATGGCTGTAATTCCTTTTGCTGTCCAAATTTTAAATCAAATATCTAATTTATTAAAATCTGAGTCATATGTGCCCCAGTGATGTAATTTTATATACTTTGCTAGATCATACTTTCTTACTATGATTTTTCCATACATTTAAAGTCCGCTTCACCCATGAGCTATTTTATGTGTCCTTGTATTTCATTATGTGCTAACATTGCCTGTATCAGAATATTATTAAATTCTCTTTAATTTTTTACTGAGTCTTACTGTGATGCACAAGTATGCCACTGTTCTAAGTTACATGTGCAGTGCAGATACATAGTAATCTTGTAATGATGGCAGAGCCCAAACATCCTTTTCCTTTGGTAGTTGTAATGTTTTGAAGGTTTTTTTTTTCTCTTGCCACAAAAGTTCTGATAGCATCTTAGCCCATTCTGTAAAATGCTTCAAATGTACCTCAGTTGGTATGGTCTGAAACAAATAAAGAAAACGCAGTCATGTATTCATTTTCATTATATTAATTCTTGATTCCATAGTCAAAAAAGAATGTGATTCCCAATATTTAAATCTTCTTTAATCTTTGTTATGAGTAGCCAAAATTCTCTATTATTTTGATAGCTTCTTTGGTAAGACTACTCCTAATCTAATTTCCACTTTAGGTTTAGGTAATTGTTGCCATCTTGTTTTTGGGCTAGCATGCTCTATGCTCCTTGTACTTTTGGCTCGATCTTAGACGCCTCTGCTGTGCCTTAATTTCTTTATTTCTTTTCTTTCTTTCACTGATCATGGTCACCCCAGTACTTTTTGTTATTTTGTGTAGTGAATTAGTTAAGTATTAAAATGGTGAACTGTGTGTGTGTGTGTGTGTGTGTGTGTGTTACCTTTGCAAGCTGTACTCTCTCTGTGTGTGTGATGCAACTTGGTGTGTGTGCTGCTGTGTATCGTTTTCCCATTCTGCTGATTAACAAGAACCAGTCAAGCAGCCTGTAGGGGAACTGACCAAACTCCTGCTCTGAACACACTCCAACCTCTACAAACACACACACACCCACACACCCTCCTATTCAACCTGGAAGAATTTTATATATTCAGATTGATAAATACCAAAATTAAATAAGAATAAAGTACAATAAAGTATGTTTTTGTACATAGAGTTAGGTCCGGAAGTATTTGGACAATGACAGAGTTTTTGTGATCTTGCCTTTATATTCCACCACAATGGATTTGAAATAAAACAATCAAGATGTGATGGAAGTGTCGACTTTCAGCTTTACTTTAAGAGGCTCCACAAAAATATGGCATTTACCATTTAGGAATTACAGCCATTTTCAGCAAAGTGCCTCCATTTTCA
>CM074983.1:27294528-27304528 GCA_037576825.1 Pangasius krempfi
TTATTAACACTGTTTATTAACACGGCTTATTAACACGGCTTATTAACACTGTTTATTAACACGGCTTATTAACACTGTTTATTAACACGGCTTATTAACACTGTTTATTAACACTTTATTAACACGGCTTATTAACACTTTATTAACACTGATTATTAACACGGCTTATTAACACTGATTATTAAGACTTTATTAACATTGCGGATGAACACTTATCGCTGCGAGCTGATTATAATCTATTTATACTACATTCAACTCTTAATGAGGAATTTTTGGACATTTTTACATTTACATTTTACTGGAATTAGAGAAAATTAAACAAAGTTAAAAGGAGATTGTGAAAGCAGGTGAAAAATAAATGGTCGGACCTCCTGCTGAGGCTGTGAGCGTAAACTCTGTAGTAAATATTGATGTCACAGGCTGATGTGTAGTTGACTCTGTACATGTACATTGTGGACTCGTATGTAATATGTGAGTGTGTTTTCGTCGTGTAGCTGCAGAATCAGAGCGAGCTGCGAGCGCCGACAGCAGAGAAAGCCGCGTTCTTTTTGGACGCCGCCATTGCAGCGCGGTACAGCAGCCGAGCCGAGTGTGACGAGGACGAACATCGCAACTCGCACATGCTCTTCACGCTGCACATCTACCAGTACCGCATGGAGAAGACCGGGAAAGGAGGAAGTGAGTATCTGTGTTCATGAGTGTGTCCCGCTTACAGATATGATGTCATTTCCTGTTTCCTGGAGCGCCACCTAGTGATCAAACAGCATGTTCTCTCTTATCCTCAGGACAAAAAACCCGTACCAGCATTGTGCAGAAGGTGTCACTTCCTGTTTCAGTTAGCACCCCCTAAAAACATGTCCAGGGTTAGTGTGTGTGCATCTGAATGTCATGTGACTCGAAGCTGAGTCATGACTGAGTAAAACATTTTAGGAGTAGCAGAAAAAAGCTTTGTTTAAGTTAAAAATACCTGCAATAGGAGTTCCTCAGCTTTAGGAAAAGTTAAACTAAGTGTAAAGTGTAAAGGGGAATGTCAGAGGTGTGGCTTTAGCGCAATGTTCTGGATCCAACAAATTCAGTCCTAAAACTGTTGATCTTATTTAGTGACATCATAAACTGAGCTCAGCTGTAGCTCCGCCCCGAATCTGTTTTAAAGTACGGACAAAAACTCTGTTCTAAATCGAAAAAAATGTGAAATTAGCTAAAAATATGTGACAAATTGAACTAAAACTATATCTATATAATCAGAATCAGTATCTGAGAGGATTTTTAACATTTAAACTTAACATACTAAAACCGGGTTTATCAACTTACAATAAAACTATAAACATAAACTTAACATAAAAACTGAACAAAAAATGAATGTAGGACTAGAAAAGTAGACACAGGTCAGAATTCAGAATTTATATTATATCATGTTATGTGTGTGTGTGTGTGTGTGTGTGTGTGTCAGTGTCCGGAGGCCGCAGTCGTCTGCACCTGATAGATTTGGGAAGCTGTGTGAAGGAGTTGGCTAAACCCCGTGAGAGTGCCACGCCCAGTCAGTGTCTGTCTCTCTCGGCCCTCGGGAACGTCATTCTTGCCCTCGTCAACGGCTCCAAACACATTCCCTACAAGTACGACTCCATACTGACTGTTTACTTTCACTGTCCTTTATATCAGTTACACTGTTATGTGGAATTAAAGCTCACAGTAACTTCACCAGTTACCATTTCACTAAAATCTCCAGTTCTTATCTTACAGAAGAATGAAAACGTACGAACGCGGTTAGAGCGTGATGTAATGGTCAGTATGTCCATATTGGCATGGGCGTGTTGCCGTAGTAACCGAGGAGATGAAGAGCACAGAGTAAAATCTCCACAAGATTTAATGACATGATTATTATAAACAAATCTGTCCACTAATTTGAAAGGAAACTGCGTCAGATTGCAGCAGTGCATTCTGGGTAGGTTGTGCTTCTGAAGTCTACAGTGATGTCAACTCGAAATTAATACGAGCTGATATTGCCACGTCTTCTTATTTAGCCAGGGGGACTTAACTAAGGGGAAGTGGACAAGGTGAAAAGCTAAAAATCAGGATGGAGCCCTAAATTTGTGGAACATAACCTCAGAATAATTTATTTTCGGTTCTTGAAGGTAGACGAGCGTGCTCAGTGGGGCCTCAGAAACAGATGCTGGTTTATATTCCTGTTTTCGTCCTTGTCTTGTCCCGTCTCATCCCTGCTGCTCGCTGCTCTCGGGTTAAACACTCGCAGCTCTGCGCCCGACAGCTTGCAGATTGTGTTTTCCTCCTCCGGGACACGTGTGATTTTTTTAATGCTAATTTAATTCGCATTGCAGAACCGGTGCGTGGGTTTGAAGCCCTGAATTCAGCGTTCTGCAGAGATGAGATGAGGAGAGATGTAATTAAGGTTCAGGGAGATTTTAAATGAATAAAAATTTGGCATAAATAAATTAGAAATGCACAAAAATGTCACTGACTTAGCGTGATTTAATGAGAGCTAAATGCTCGTTGCTGTATTCTGTATGAGGTCGTGTAAACACCAGGATTAAATGTCAAAGCTGAAAAACAAAATAATGGAATGAAGACGGTGAGTCAGAGCGACTCAGCGCTCAATAATGCGATTATATTTCTAACGTTGGCTCATTTAGATCACGCACGAGAAAAACAATGAGCTGCAATAAATAATAATCAGAGCTTATTGTGTGTGCAGCGCTCTTCTTCTTCTGCAGTTTTCTGTGCTAAGTCTGAAGTGTTTCGGGTTCAGACTCCAGTCAGAGAATTTCAGTGGATTTTTGGCTTTTTTTCTGAAGCTGACATCTTTAGTGATGAATTATTTTGTGGTTATTTTGTGGTTCACAGGGACAGTAAGTTAACGATGCTGTTGCGAGAGTCGCTGGGAAACATGAACTGTCGCACCACCATGATCGCGCACATCTCCTCCTCTCCCAGCCACTTCTCAGAAACTCTCTCTACGCTACAGATCGCTTCTCGAGTGCTGAGGATGAAGAAGAAGAAGACTAAAGTAAGCATGGTATGAGCCACATCTTTATGTTCTGTTAGGGACAAAATGACAAACATTACTGTGGTTCATAAAGCTGATTTTATTGGCTGTCCAATTTCCCTTATTGCAGCAAGGTCCTCTAGGGCTTTTGGTATTTTATTGCCTATATTGTTTGTAAATTGTTTATATGTTGTTTATATTGATCGGCAGTGAGATAGAGAAAATATATATTTATATTATAACTGATTTGTTATAATATCTAAGGAAATGCCAATGTCACTGAAACATCTACAGATTTTTTTTAGGAGTTTGATTTCTACCTTACAGCAATTCAGAATTAAGCAAAGCCTTGGAAACAGGAAGTCATTTACTATTGTAGCTTGTATGTTAACAAGAAATCCCAATCTAATTTCCAGCTGTGTCTCTTGCAGCAGTACACGTCTAGTTCCTCTGGCGGAGAAAGCTCCTGTGAGGAGGGAAGGATGAGACGTCCGACTCAGCTCCGAAACATACACTCCAGGAACGTTGGAGACTCCGAAATACCACTGCTTCACATCTCCAGTGACCCAGATGACTATTCCAGCAGCGAGCAGTCTTGTGACACTGTAATCTATGTAGGTCCAAACGGATCAGCGCTTTCAGACAGAGAGCTCACAGATAACGAAGGTCCTCCGGAGTTTGTACCCATCATCCCATCTATACATAAGAATAAGAGTGACCAAGGCAAGCTAGCACAGCCGTCTCAGTTAGGTGATTCACTAATCCAGCCTTCACAAACAGTCCAGTCGATTCAGATCCTTCATCCTCAGACACTTCCCCCTGTACCTGAAGAAACTGCTGAGTCTAGCAAGCAGGAAAAGGATTGTCTCAAATGCAACACCTTTGCAGAGCTGCAGGAGCGACTGGGGTGCATTGATGGCAGCGAGGAGGTAAACAATTTTCCTTTTGAAGAAGTTCCAGCCAGCAGACTTAAGAAAATTGAGCCTCTTCCATCTCGCACCACCACAAGTTCTCCAAAGAGGATCTCTAATGATCAGCAGCTAGAAGAGATCCGGGAAGTGGTGGAGGAAGCAGAGATTGCACAGTCCATTATAGAAAGTCTGACAAAGTCTACAATAAACAATTGTGTCCTTTCTAGCAGTCGGAGTGTAACTGGAGGGAGTGGTGTCGGACAGCTCACGTCTCTTCAAAGGGCCAACAGCTCCAGTCTTCATAACAGCAGGGAGTCCATTAGTGGAGGAAGCAGCAGTGATGGCAAACCTCGTCCCATGGGTTCCCCCCGGCTGGGTATCGCTAGCTTGACAAAAACATCAGAATACAAACCTCCTTCGTCACCTTCTCAGCGCTGCAAAGTGTACACTCAGAAAGGAGTAATGCCTAGTACACCTCCCCAATCCTCACAAAACCTGTACAGAGATTCAGGAAAGTCATCCACTGAGTCATTGCTTCAGGCTGAATTTAGAACATCTCCTGTTGGAATGGGTTCTCAGGTCCTGAAGCGCTCTTCTTCCTACAACAGTTTGGGATCAGTGGACACGCTGTGTGACGATGTTCCTCAACTACCTCTGGACAATAAGAACAGCACCACAGTCACCGTGCAGCAGCTCTTAGCACCACAGGGTAAGGATGAGTTGGTCTTTATGCTTGTTGAGGAGCTAACAGTGAATGGGATCATGGAGGATGGCAGGCCCACCAGTATTATCAGCTTCAACAGTGACTGCTCAGTTCAGGCTCTTGCATCGGGTTCACGGCCCATCAGCATCATCAGCAGTATAAGTGAAGACCTGGAGTGCTATAGCAGTTCACCCTCCACTACCACTGCCACCATCTCAGAAGCCAACACTGCTAAAATTCAGCCTCATGGCAAGGTTGAAGGGGAGGTCATCATGAGCCGATGGTCCTCTAACAGTTCTTGGCTGACTGAAATGAGCACAGGAAGTGGTGGAGAACAGTCTTGCCATAGCTTTGTTACGCAGCAGTGCTTTGGGCAGGGTGAGGGACTAGCTGAGGTTCAGCTTCTGGAAATTAATGAGGAAGGGGAGCTCACAGAACAGAACAAGGATGATGGAAATGTTTTCTGTGTAACTGAAACTTCTACCAAGATGTCTCCAACTGTGGGAAAAACAACAGTCACAATTTCCAATGTTCAGACATTATGCACCTTGAATAGCTTTTCCCCTAACAAAACTAATGTAACAGCTCAGCCTTGTGTTGCTGTAAAGCCAATTATTCATGATTCACCAACCAAACACCCTGTAGTCAAAGATCCCAGATCTCCACCAGTTCCTCTTTCAAGTGAGATCATCTTTGATGATCCCTGGATGAAAAGGGATTCCTCCAAACCTGAGGAACTTATATGTGAGGTAAAGCTAGAGAAAGGAACATCTGATTCTATAAAGAGCAAAAGTGTGTTCGACAGAAACAGTTCAAGCAGTTGTGAAGCAGCAGGTTCTCCTGATTCCTTCAAGAGGGTTGTAGATGGTTGTGAAATGGTTCTAAATGCTTCAGAAAGCATCACTCCTGTGTTTTCAGCTAACATCCTCAGGACTGGCAGCCTTCCTCGGGCTTGGCATCGCCTAAACAAGCAGGATGACCTGGATGACTCTTCCTATCACTTCACAAGTGGAGAATATAAAACCCTCGGAGTTACTACGTCCACTCCCTGTAGTCCTCGAGCCACACTGGAGCGGAGAGGATCATCTGGAAGACAAGGTTTCTTCACTCGTCCAAAAGGAATCCCACCCTTACCACCTGTGAGGAAGTCGAGTCTTGACCAGAGAAACAGAGCCAGTCCCCAGCATAATTCAACAAGTAACCAGGGTCCAAACCTTCACTTGTCTTTCTTGGGCAGCACACCAGAGAATCTGGGTTTAAATGGTAAACAAACAGGACCAAATTTTGAGAGTAGCAGGCTCTTCAGTGCCAAACTCGAGCTGTTAGCAAACAGAACCAATTCTCTAGGAAGATCCCATGGTGCCCACTATGATTGTCATTCCCTAGAGAGAGGGGAGAGCCTGATGCTTGTTGGATCTAAAGCAGCTGTAGTGAGAGATAGCACCATGCCCCGTGTTGGCAGAAGCCTCACGCGTAACTCTGTCTCCTCTCTGACCAATGGACCAAGCTGCAACTCCAGTGTAACACAGTCACCCAAATCAAGCCAATCCAAAATCTCAGCTGTTACCAAACTCCTCATGGCCAGTCCCAAGTCTCGAAGCCTTTCCACTTCTAGCACCAAGACCTTGAGCTTCTCCACCAAATCTCTTCCACAGTCAGTAAACAGGAGCTCCAGCCTGCCCCCTAATGGAAAGAACCCAAACCCAAATTCCTGGTCGACTCAGTCACTGAGCCGCAACAGGGGATCAGGACTTGCCTCAAAGCTGCCTCTTAGAGCTGTAAACGGACGAATCTCAGAACTTCTGCAGGGCAGTGCTGGCCAGGCTGGTCACGGACGCGGTACATGCAATAATGAGGAAAAAGGAGGACCAGTCCAGGGTGAGGAAAGGCAAGTGGTTCATACTTTACCATCCCCTTACAGTAAGATCACCGCTCCACGGAAGCCACATCGCTGCAGCAGTGGCCACGCTAGTGACAACAGCAGCGTTCTGAGTGGAGAGCTGCCTCCGGCCATGGGGAAAACTGCCCTCTTCTACCACAGTGGGGGCAGCAGTGGCTACGAAAGCATGATACGTGACAGCGAGGCCACTGGAAGCGCGTCTTCTGCTCAGGACTCTATGAGTGATAACAGCAGCTCAGTTAGTGGACGGAGGAGTCTAAAAAACGCAAAGAAAAGGAACAACACAGGTAAGAAGGACACAGCCTCTAACTAGAGCTTCTTCTAGTCATGATGTTCATACAGTCAAGTGATTAGCGCTAAATTCTGACAGACTTGACAACTCATGTGATCTCCAGGTCTGGGTTCTAGATAACAGGGCTTTAACTTTACATTTTATTTCATTACACACACTGCTTATAGTGCCTATAGGTAATACACACACTCCCTCACATACTCATCACTCATAGTGCATTATGGGTAATACACACACACTCCCTCTCACACACACACTCCAACACATCCCTAAATGGCCAGTGAGCAGTAGGTGCATGATGCAGTTTCTGTCTTATTTAATATCTCTGAGCTAAATTGCAAAATGCAGTATAAATAGAGTTTAAACAGAACCCACAGGTTCTCTAACTGCCACCCACGCACTCCTGTCTGAGTGCTTATGATAGCGATCTTGAAATAAACAGACTTTAGGTTGTCAGAGAGGATTGTGGGTGGTCTCTCATTATTTAGTGCCACACTCCTCCTCCACTTTGCCTCAGGGCAAAAACATTCTCCTGCATTTCACTGTGCTGAGTTTTCTTTCTGCCTGGGAATTTAACCCTGTGTGTGCTAAATGTGGAACTATATATATTTTATTTAAAACTATACACTATATTTACATTATAAAGGTGATATTCAGGTCATGAAGCACTTAGAGGAACGATAGTAAAATAAGCATTACAGTCAGATTGCTGTAAAGTATGAAATGAGCAAGGGGACTTCGCTGTTGAAGTGCACACTACAGGATGAGTAACAGCACTGAACTGAGGAGAGAAGCACATTTATAATCATGTTCTAAACGCTCGAGTGATCAGGCACACAGGCCAATGATCTAGAGCCAAGCCATGGAGAGAGCGGAACACACAATCGCCCATATCGCTACTGGTGTAGGCTGTGTTCCAAATTGAGTTTTAATGATCCAATAAAGCTAGTGAGAATCTTAAAATTAGTGCATGATGACATGCATCAACACACAATGAGGCTGAAAGCCAAATGTCTCCCTGTAGTGCACTAGATTGGGTGCAGAGTCCATTAGTCCATTTTCACTGAAAGGCACGAATACTAATGGATGGAAAGCTGAATGGCTCACACTAGTGCACTACATAGGGCACTGCATGCAGCTTATCTAAGTCCCTGTTGTGCACTACAAAGAATTCATCTTCTGTGGTGTTTGGGTCACTTCCCAATAAGGCAATCAAATCAAGTGAAGTATATATTTCCTGAAAAGATGTAATTCTGAGAAAAATCAAATTTTTTTCCCTAAATGTGTGCACCCTATCTAGTGCACTACATGCTGTATGGAGAGTCATTTTAAGTAGGGCTCATGTAGGTCATCTTGTTGTATGATTGGAAATTAGCACAAGTAGCATGTGTGCTAAGGAAATTAGCATTGATTTTGACTTTCTTTTCACTCTTAGGCACCCAGCGAAGGCGCCTCATTCCCAATTTGACCCTTGACCCCACTTCTCCAGTAAGGAAGCCAGTCCTGAGCCCTGGAGTGCGCTGGGTCGACGGTCCTCTCCGCCCCCCTCAGAGGGGCGTGGCTGAACCCTTCGAGATTAAAGTTTATGAGATCGACGATGTGGAGCGTCTGCAGAGGAGGCGGACCGCCGGCAGTAAGGTCACATGACCTTTAATATTTTTAATGTTTTATTTCCTCTTTATGATTTCCACTTCCTGTTTGTCATGTGATGTTTATGCCACTTTACTGCCAGTATCAGTGCACTGTGTAGGTGCACTGCAGGGGGTGATTTGGGACTGAGCTCTAGTTCATTGCAGGGATGTGACGAATTCTTTTCTGGGTTCTAGGGCATGGTGTATTTCAGCGCTAAGCTCAAGATTTTGGAGTACCGCCAGCAGAGGATCTCAGAAATACGAACAAAATACGACTGGCTGAAGAAAGAACTGGAACAAACCAAACAGCACCTAATGCTCGAGCCCGAGAAGTGGAGCGCCGAGTGTGAGTCACTTTATTAATAAGTAAATCACAATAATAATAATAATAATAATAATAATAATAATAATAATAATAGCACTTTGTCATGGATTTTGTAGAGGCAGCAGATGCAAGTGCAGATTTTATAGTTGAAGGTGCAACACAAACAACCAAAACAGTGAAAAGAACCTTACACATAAACAATGCCTACGAGGCAGAAACGGACAGAAAAGGGCAGAAACGGGCAGAAACGGGCAGAAACGGGAAGAAAAGGGCAGAAAAGGGCAGAAACGGACAGACCGTGATCAAGGCTGTGACGCACAGCAGCGATAAAAGCTTGAGAATGAAACATACAGAGACCAGGACTTAAATAGGAGTAAATAGGAGCTGATTAGGGTTAACCCAAAACAGGTGAGGGTGATCACAGTGGGACATGTGACATGGTCATGTGACATGCTGGGGCTGATGGGTAATGTAGTTCAGTGCTGATTTCATCATAACCATGACACATTTTAATGTGGAGCAAAAATAATGACGCTGAACAAATTCAAATAAACAGATTAATCACAAACAAAAAACTTTAATATGATTAAAAAACAAAATAAATGCAGTCAGAAAGAAAGAAAAAGGAAGAAAGAACATATTGAGAGGTGATGATGACGTGTGTGTGTGTGTGTGTGTGTGTGTGTGTGTGTGTGTGTGTGTGTGTTTCCCTCAGTCGACGTGGAGCCGGTGTTCGAGGTCGACTCTCTGGAGTATTTGGAGGCGCTGGAGTTCGTCACCCAGCAGCTGGAGAATCGAGTTAATTTCTGTAAAGCTCATCTGATGATGGTCACATGTTTCGACGTCACATGTCGCGGACGGTAACCATGCGGGAAAACAGGAAGTGCGGTAGCTTCATAGTGCGTGTGTGTAATAATATAAAGGTGGATCAGAAACAGGTAATAAACAAACAGGAAACTCAAATGTAATTTTTAAAAAGTGGATTTGTTTGAATGTAAAGTTGGATTTCTGAGAGATGAGAAACGAACCAGTGACTTTTATTCCACAGACAACGTTAATGTTATTATTTATTAAGCAGCCGTGTCACATGACCTGGGCGGTATCTTAAACACTAGTTAGCTTATTAGCTAGCAAAGTTATGATGTTCTCAAACAATAGACTCTTTAAGTTTTTAATTATCACTGGAACAAAACTCACATAGACCTTCAAATGGGAATTTTTGGATCTGGAATAACAG
>CM074983.1:27368873-27373873 GCA_037576825.1 Pangasius krempfi
CTGCCTGTCTCTCTCTCAGCCTGTCTGTCTGTCTGTCTCTCTCAGCCTGCCTGTCTCTCTCTCAGCCTGTCTGCCTGTCTCTCTCTCAGCCTGTCTGTCTGTCTGTCTCTCTCAGCCTGCCTGTCTCTCTCTCAGCCTGTCTGCCTGTCTCTCTCTCAGCCTGTCTGTCTGTCTGTCTCTCTCAGCCTGCCTGTCTCTCTCTCAGCCTGTCTGCCTGTCTCTCTCTCAGCCTGTCTGTCTGTCTGTCTCTCTCAGCCTGCCTGTCTCTCTCTCAGCCTGTCTGCCTGTCTCTCTCTCAGCCTGTCTGTCTGTCTGTCTCTCTCAGCCTGCCTGTCTCTCTCTCAGCCTGTCTGCCTGGAAAAATATCAAACAAGCTGAGAGAAGGTGCAGACTAAACACTGAACACTTTACTGCTCTTATACACACTGCCATCTAGTGGATAAACACTCTTTTGTGTTTGTGTTTGTGTGTGTGTGTGTGTGTGTGTTTAATGTACTTTGGTTTCATGTGTTGAATTTCTAATCTCTCTCTCTCTCTCTCTCTCTCTCTCTCTCTCTGTCATCCTCAGATCACTCCTGCCTCAGGCCTTGTCTCCATCCTGAAGAGAAGAGTGTGTGACGGAGGAGATGACAATTCCTCCACCAACAAACCCCTCACTAAACGCAGAGTCCGCTTCCATGTTCCTGAGGACGGCCTGGAGCCTGGTACACACACAACACACACACACAATACACACTCTCTCACACACACACACACAATACACACACACACACACACAATACACACAATACACACACTCACACACACAGTAATGACGTATATCAGACCTGTTCTATGAGTCTCAGTTTGTCTCTTCAATACACAGATGAGGTGGGCGGAGACTCCTGGCTCCTTCTGCTCCTTTTGTGCCTGGTTACCGTGGTGATCAGCGTGGGTGGGACTGCCCTGTACTGCGCATTCGGCGACGCCCACTCGAGTGTGTGTACGGACTTTTCACACAACATTGATTTCTATATGGGGAAGGTGCAGCGCAGCGTGGACGACATCACACACTTCTTCTCCTCTTCTAGCTCATAGCCTCCATCCCTCTATCTCTCTCTCTCTCTCTCTCCATCTGTCTCTCTACCTCTGCCACTGTCTCTCCATCACTATGGAACAAAAGATCAGCCAGTCAAATGATGAGAGACGGAATGAGAGCACTGATTTTTCAGGATCTGAATGGATTAGCGGGTGTTGTTGATGTCACAACTCTGTACTGGTGTTGATGATGTCACAACTCTGTACTGGTGTTGATGATGTCACAACTCTGTACTGGTGTTGATGATGTCCCACATCATTTCCAGGCGCAGCATATCACTTAAAATCCGCTTTTTTAAAACTTCAAGTTAGTCTAATTGAGACAGAGCAAGTCGTATTTTTGCAGTTTTTATCTTAGCAGGAAATTAGCATGTACAGATTTCAAGACGTCAAAGAGGGCGGAGCATGTGACATTTCTAATAGCGGTTCTTTTCGCTTCTTAGCATAAAACGTATGTTTTATTTACTGCTGTTTATCTATCGTTAGCTTGCTACCAAACTTGGCTAGTTACATAACATCACCCAGCTACTGCTACAGCCGTAAGGTTAACGTTGGCTAAATAAAATCGTTAGCTGGCTAACGTTAGCCCGGTGTTAGCCATTAGGTTGTGTAATTACATTGTGTACATCTATCCAAAGAAGCCTGGTAGTGATGTCATACTATCAAGTTTTGTGATTGGCTGATTGAATTGAACTTAAGCTCCGCCCACTGCAAAATCAGCATGTGCGGGAATTTATATCATTTATCGCTACAAGCTTTTAAGTCTTAAATATCGAGTCTTATCATATTAGTTATAGCAATTTCTGTTTTTTACCTTATCGTTATCATGATACTATGGAGAAAGTGGGATAATGATGTATAAATAGTTATTTGTGACAGATTTAAGTGGTTAGGATTAAAATATACTGTAGTATAAGGGACAGAAGAGCAATATGTAGTAAAAATGTAAAGATTTTTAGAGTAGTGGTATGAGGAGAGACAGATTGTGTTATTTAACGCTGTTTTTGCTATTAGTTGTGCTCTCTCTGTGTGTGTGTGTGTGTGTGTGTGTGTGTTTGAGGGGGTGCGATGTTTCCTCTATGCTGTGATTGATAAATAAACACAAAGCTAATCCAGATCTGATCCTACAGCAGCAGCAGGAGGCTGCGGGCTAAATAACGGCTAACTGACTGTTCCACACCTGCAGCAGTGTATCTTATAGCTAGCTAGCAGGAAGGCTACTTAAGTTTAATAAATAATTTAGAACCACAACAGACGTTAACTACATTAATAAATAAATGAGCTAATCCTATTGCTTTTAAGCACATCTGCCTCTCTGCTAAATAAGTTCAAATTAGTAGTTTATGTACATCAAGTTTAAAGTTTAGCTTACTGACTGCAATGCTAGTTAACATGTTAGCCCATTTGCTATATTGCTAGTACCTGGGTTAGCCTGTTTGCTGTAATTCAGTTTCACAGTTTGGCCCGTTTGCTATTATGCTATTTTTTCGTGTTAGCACGTCTGCTATAATGCTAGCTCCTGTGTTAGGTTGTTTGTTTTAATGCTAGCTCCTGTGTTAGCCAGTTAGCTGTAATGCTAGCTCCCGTGTTAGCCCGTTAGCTGTAATGCTTGCTCCTGCGTTAGCCCGTTAACTGTAATGCTAGCTTCCGTGTTAGCCAGTTAGCTGTAATGCTAGCTCCCGTGTTAGTCCGTTAGCTGTAATGCTAGCTCCCGTGTTAGCCAGTTAGCTGTAATGCTAGCTCCTGTGTGAGTATTCATTGACAGAAACTCGTGGAGATTTTAGATTTTATAGATTAGAAATATGTTCTACTGTGTGATTTGTATCAGCTGAATTATTTTACAGTATTTAATTAAATATAAATTGTAATAAATCACGGCCGAAGCTTCGCGTCCCTCAGACTGAACACACACCTCACAGAGCCTCACAAACTCCCAGGTTCATTTCAGGTTTCATTTTCAATTATTAATTCATGTTTTTTTTTCCTTTTGTGTGTGTGTGTGTGTGTGTGTATTGTCTGTGGTGTTAAACTTTAATCCGAACACACACACACACACACACGCGGTGTCTTTAGCCCGCTGGTGCCCCAGCTCTGGGAAAGGGTGTGATTGTGGCTGATGATTGTGATGTTTGCACTCGTCCTCTGGCCGGATCAGACGGCGGTGCTCAGTATTTATTTTAACGTTAAAATCAACAAAAATCCAAATCTGAATTTATTCGTTGGTGATGACGTCATCTCTCCTGCTCTGTACCTGTGTAAATGATCATCAGTGTGGTTTATTTAACCTGCTCAGATCTGATTATAAATTATTACTTCTGTGTAAAAGACTGATTTTACACTGCAGTGTGGTTCTGATGTATAAAAGTGTAAAAGTCATTACTGTGTCAGACACTCAGCGGGGCGGAGCTCCGCTCTGATTGGCTGTTAGACTCCGCCCGGTAACCAATCAGAGCGCTCAGCCTTAACGCGTGCGCGTGCGAGGATGCTGCACTGGGCATTACTGTATAGAGCAGTGATGTGTGTTATGTCGTGTTATAGCGCGTTATGTCATCTTTAAGACGGGTGTTTTTACTGAATTATCGAGTGCTTAGAACCGCACTGCGTTTATTTCTGTTCCACTGCATCTCTAAATCAAAATAATCAGAAGAAATCCAATATTAAAGACAGAAACATGTACATAAAGAAAAACACTTCTGCTTTTCTGTGTTCAGTGTTTGTTTTTTATTTTATTTTTTTAAAGAAATTATGTTTATTACTGAAATATCACTCTCAGTTCTTCTGTCTGGTTCTAAGTCCTCGATATGATTTTTTCCCTCCCCATACTGTAAAAAATATTAAAGGGGAAACTCGATGAGATCAAATACACACAGTTCTTAATAAATCAGTTTTACTGTCAGGACCGAGCAGTGTGTGTGTTTTATTTTACAGGGTTTTATTCCAAATCTCAGCGTTTTACTGAACCTCATTTATTTAACAGAACATTTTTACACCAGCGCTTCTCAAAGTGTAGTCTGTGATTTTTTTTAAATAATGTTTTAGGGATGGAAATCACTAAATGATGATGATGATTATTATTATTATTATTATTATTATTAATAGCTTTATAAAAAAAACTCGTATCAAATTTCAGGTTTTTAAAATGTGAATCACTGGTACGTTTTTGTCGGGGCTTTTTTATAGAATTAAAGTTCTAGCGCAGTGAACTTTTATTCTGAAATCGGCACTTCCGGGTTCTGAGACACGCCCTGTTGTTGGCGTTTTCACACACAAACGCACGCGTATATACAAACTCCGAGCAGCTCCAGAGTCTCAAAGTGTCTCAGTGTCTCAGAGTCTCAGTGTTTCTCTCAGGCTGTTAATCAGAAGTGGACTCTCTTCCTCCGTCATGGCGGCGCGCGGCTCTTCCTCCTCCTCCTCCTCCTCCTCCAGGCCCTATCAGCTCATCGTGTTCGGGGCTTCGGGCTTCACGGGCCGCTTCGTGGTGGAGGAGGTGGCGCGGAGCAGCGCGGAGGTTCCGGGGGGGAAGCTGACCTGGGCCATCGCGGGGAGGAGCAGAGACAAGCTGGAGAAGGTTCTGCAGGAGGCCGCGCAGCAACTCGGTACTGTTCTCACCTAGAACAATATTAATAACGAGTTACTTAATTATCAGTGGTTAATGAGATTTAATTTACTTCACCTCTCAGTACGTCTCAGGGCTCTGCAGGGTTCTGCTGTAGGTCTCGGGGTTCTGCAGGGTTCTGCTGTAGGTCTCGGGGTTCTGCAGGGTTCTGCTGTAGGTCTCGGGGTTCTGCAGGGTTCTGCTGTAGGTCTCGGGGTTCTGGTGCGGGACTGAAATGGGTCTAATGTAAAAGATTTCAGTCTGATTTTCCGGATTCGGAAAGCTGTTTGGAAAAAGTAAAGCACGCTCTCCATCCTGAAGGGCT
>CM074983.1:27378873-27381060 GCA_037576825.1 Pangasius krempfi
CGTGTGCGCGTGTGTGTGCGCGTGTGTGTGCGCGTGTGTGTGCGCGTGTGTGTGCGCGTGTGTGCGCGTGTGTGTGCGCGTGCGTGTGTGTGTGTAGGGGCGCTCTGTTCTACAGTAATGAGATACAGCAGTATGTGATCCCCTTCATGGGCTCTGATCCGTCTGTGGTGAAGAGAACTCAGCGCTTCCTGTCTGAGGAACATCAACAAACTCCGGTTAGTCTCTCACACACACACACACACACACACACACACACACACACACACACACACACACCCCATTAGTATTAATATCAGGTGTAAGTGATATTAATACTGATATCACATTTACAGTCACATATGAGCAGTTTGGTCTGTTAATAAAACGTTAAGGAGACGCCCTGAAGCGCTGCGCTGACGTTCAACGTCTCTAAATATCTACTGATTTCTCTCACTGCGCCGCTCGGCCCGCGGGGGCGGAGCCGCCCTCCTGCTGAGCGGCGACAGGAGCTTGTGTCGTGATTTCTGCTGGTTCGTCCTCAGGTTCAGTACGGAGCGTACGCTGGCGTGGGCGGAATCTCCTCCGTTATTAAACTGCTCTTCGCCGGACTCATCTTCTCTCTGCTCGTCAAGTTCAGCTTCGGCAGAAACCTTCTGATTAAAGTACGACGATTTTATTCATTAATAGAGGAATTTGCTCTTTGTAAAAGAAAATATCCACAATATTTGATTTATTTTTCCACTGTTTCACAGTTTCCAGAGTTTTTCTCTTTCGGATTTTTCTCCAAAGAGGGACCGACTCGTAAACAGGTAGGACACCGTCCTGTAGAAACCGAAAACTCCGAACTCACACAGTACCTGTTCAGCCTAGACGTTTACAAACGAGACGTTTTATACTGTGGTCTTCTGAGTAATGCTTTAAAATGTTTATATAATTATATATATATATAAAAATATAATTGTAGACCAGTTAGCATGGTGCTAGTGACCCAGCATTAGCTTTCAGTAGTGTTTTAGAGTGACACAGTAACATTTTTAATACTGTATGATGCTGTAATGTTTAAAGGGGTGTGTGTGTGTGTGTGTGTGTAGATGGAGGGATCATCATTCCGTTTTGCGTTCTTCGGTGAAGGTTACACTGAAGGTCAGGATCCGTCTCAGGGGAAACCCAACGCTAAAATCCGCACGCTCGTCCAGGGACCAGGTACGTTCCTAATACAGAGATGCGGTAGCATCGCCGTTTTCCCTGCTAAAGGGGAAAAACGTATACAAGGGTGTACAAACTTTTGCACTCCGCTGTTTGGACTTTATCAGATTTTCTGACTTTACTGATTCACTGTAACGCTGCGTGCTGTAGCGCCCCCTGCAGACCACTTCAACTATTTCAAGTCGTAAAATACGTGCTGGACGATAACGATACTAATAAGACACTAACGTGCTCAGTATGACGAGACGTATTCACGCGGTCACGATGTCACATCCTGTAGCGTGTAATGTATTAACACGGTGTAATCGCTCGCTGTTGTGTGTTACAGAGGCGGGTTACGTGGCGACGCCGATCGCCATGGTGCAGGCGGCTCTCACCCTCCTCACCGAGCCTGCGGCTCTGCCCCCGCAGTCAGTCCCCTCATCACTGACCGACTATAGCTCTCCCTCCTCACTCCCTCTCTATTCCTCTCTCTATTCCTCTCCCTCTCCCTCCTTCTCCCTCCCTCACTCCCTATTCCTCTCCTTCTCTCCCTCCCTCCCTCTCTCCCTCACTCCCTATTCCTCTCCTTCTCTCTCCCTCCTCACTCCCTCCCTCCCTCCTCCCTCCCTCTCCTTCTCTCCCCCTCTCCCTCTCCTTCTCTCCCCCTCTCTCCCTATTCCTCTCTCTCTATTCCTCTCTCTATTCCTCTCCCTCTCCCTCCCTCTCTCCCTATTCCTCTCCTTCTCTCTCCCTCTCTCCCTATTCCTCTCCTTCTCTCACCCTCTCCCCCTCTCCCTCTCTATTCCTCTCTCTATTCCTCTCCCTCTCCCTCCCTCACTCCCTATTCCTCTCCTTCTCTCTCCCTCTCGCCCTCCCTCTCTATTCCTCTCTCTATTCCTCTCTTCCTCCCTCCCTTTCCCTCCCTCTCTCTTCCTCTCTCCCTCCCTATTCCTCACTCCCTCCTCACTCCCTCTCTCCTCACTCCCTCTCTATTCCTCTCTCCCTCCTCACTCCCTCCCT
>CM074984.1:7931-22933 GCA_037576825.1 Pangasius krempfi
TCAGAAAAAAAAAATCTATAACACAGTTTGTACTAAACAAAATAGGGTGCCTAAGATTTTTTCTCAGTTTTATATATATATATATATATATATATATATATATATATATATATATATATATACACACCCACACCAATCACTGACAGATGACATGAATAACTTCGATCATCTCTTTACACTGGCACCTGTCAAGGGGTGAGATATATTAGGCGGCAAGTGAACAGTCAATTCTCAAAGTTAATGTGTTGGAAGCAGGAAAAATGAGCAAGCTTAAGGATCTGAATGACTTTGACAAGGGCCAGATTGTGATGGCTAGACGACCAGGTCCAAGCATCTCCAAAACAGCAGGTCTTGTGGGGTGTTCCCGGTGTGCAGTGGTTAGTACCTTCCAGAAGTGGTCCAAGGAAGGACAAGCACTGAACCGGCGACAGGGTCATGGGCGCCCAAGGCTCACTGATATACATGGGGAGCGAAGGCTAGCCCATCTGGTCTGATCCAACAGAAGAGCTACAGTAGCACAAATTGCTGAAAAGGTTAATGCTGGATCTGATAGAAAGGAGTCAGAACACACAGTATGGGGCTGCGTAGGTGCAGACCAGTCAGAGTGCCCACGTTGACCCCTGTCCACTGCCGAAAGCTCCTACAATGGGCACGTGAGCATCAGAATTGGACCATGGAGCAGTGGAAGAAGGTGGCTTGGGTGATGTTTTCTTTTACATCATGTGGACGGCCGGGTATGTAATGCATCACTTACCTGGGGAAGAGATGGCACCAGGATGCTCTATGGGAAGAAGGCAAGCCAGAACCAGCGTGATGATCTGGGCAATGTTCTGCTGGGAAACCTTGGGTCCTGGCATTCATGTGGACGTTACTTTGACAAGTATCACCTACCTAAACATTGCTGCAGACCGAGTACACCCCTTCATGGCAACGGTATTCCCTAATGGCAGTGGCTTCTTTCAGCAGGATAATGCTCCCTGCCTCACTGCAGAAACTGTTCAGGAATGGTTTGATGAACATGACCTTGAACAAAGAGTTCAAGGTGTTGACTTGGCATCCAAAATATGCAGATCTCAATCTGATCGAGCATCTGTGGGATGTGCTGGACAAACAAGTCCGATCCATGGAGGCCCCACCTCGTAACTTACAGAATCTGAATTAAATTCAATTTAATTTTGTTTGTATAGCGCCTTTAACAGTGGACATTGTCACAAAGCAGCTTTACAGAAATAAATACATTCAATTAAATCAAAATAAATTGTAAATATGTGAATTTATCCCTAATGAGCAAGCCAGATGCGATGGTGGTGAGACGATATGAGGAAGAAATCTTGAGAGTCAAAAAGGAACCCATCCTCATCTGGGTGCAACGGATAGTGCGATTATAAATCATTCCCTTCTATAACTGTGTATTATATGGACAAATAGTGTGATTGTGTTAACAGGAAATTCATTACAGTTTTCACATGAAGTCTGGTTTGTTGAACCTATCTACTGTCCACTGATGGAGACCTGAGTGCAAAACTGCTCGTGGCAATTGCAGGCCCAAAGCCACCACTGCAATCGCATTCACAAGCCATCACAGTACAACTCCCCAAGCTATCTCCATGGCCCCCAAGCAGCACCATCCCCAGCAATCCCAATGATCTTCAGGCCATCCATCGACTTAATGGTCTTTAAGGTCTTAAATCGCCTTAAAGGTCTTTTGGCTGCACAAGGGGGACCTACACAATATTAGACGAGTGGTTTTAATGTTATGGCTGATTTTTTATATATATAGAAGAGTATGTAAGATTGTTTTTATTATTGAACACAGCTACATTCTATTGCACTATTATATTTAAGATTATAATAGTATTATAAAGGCTAGTGGTGTTTTGCCCGCTTCATGCTATGCTTTACATTATTGGATGTTTTTTCCTTATCTGGATCATATTTGTCATGGCCTAATGGATTGGCTAGCTGCCATTTGGAGAGAAAAAAAGCACTGTGCTTTTAAGTATATGTGACTTAACTTGGGGCGTTGACAGCATCCATTTAGGTCTGTTCCCTTTTTTCCTGCTGTGGGTTTAATACGGCTAATACACCTATTGACGTCACGGCATGGAGAAATAGCTGCTTACTGTAAACCATTCAGTTAGCACACACCTCTAAAATGATATTTTTATAGCTCTGTTTTGCTTTGTGGTATTTCAGCAAAAAGCTTATTCATGCAAATTCTCACTTGGTTGTATGAAATGTTGCATTATTATGTCATTATGTCATTTTTATCCTATCTAAATTTGTGCTCCTGCTGATTTAATGAGCCAGATATGTAAGTTGTGTGCAGGAAAGGTACAGAAAGTTTGTGCGTGATTATAAATTGACTGTCTGGTTTTTAGGCTCTGCTTTTCAGTAATTGAGGCATGAGGGGATACAATATCTCCTTATTAGCTGAAAGCGATGGGGTGGGCAGGAGCAGGACAGTAATATGAAATGAGTCACTCCTACTATGAGGGCACAGAGGTTAATTAACAAAGCATCTTACTGGAGTGGGGCCATTTGGACTGTGTGAAATATGGATATGAAAAGAGCACTTGGAGAAACGCCATAAGACCAGCTGAGGACAACATACCAGGAATCTTGGATCAGTACTTTTAATTCTTTGCAATTCATTCATGTGATATGAATAGGATGATAGTCATAACTCATGAAAGATTTTCTCCAATTTGCTTCTCAACTAAGTTCAAACAAAGGATCCAATATGAATCTTGTTCTCAAGCACATGTGAACAATTTCTGCAAAGCAAAGATGTCTTCAACAAACACTAAAATAAATAAAATATGAATGTAAATAGCAGTCAACAGTAATAAACTAAAGCAGATCAGTGTTTGTCGTGAATGCTTAAAGTCTTTAAAGCTGCATCGGTTCTCTCAGGTTCTCTGTCGTAGTTTTGTAAAGAAATCAGCGGTAAGATTTTGTTGCATGTTGGAGAACCTGATACTGTTCTTCTGTTTCTGCAGTAAAAGAAGAACAGCCTCCATTATGGGTATAAAAGTGCTCCATTACTGATGATCTTACTTTATTTAACTTTATACTAAAAGAAATTATTTTAAATGAATATTTGAAAACTTTAAATTTACTGTTTTCTACTGACATGGTAATGCAGAAAATAAAATATAAAATAAAATATATGTCTACATTTTTATAAAATAAATAAATAAATGTGAAGGAATTGATATGCAGGTAAACAGTATGTGCTCATGCGTGGGAAAGTAACAGCAGTGAAAAAGTAACTTGTTAATTAGCTCCAGCTGACTATTGAGAACAAAGAGAATAATGACAGGCCGTTCTCGGGGGTTTTGTGCGAGATGGCTGCTGTCACTGTAAAATGCTCAGATGGCCTAATAAGCAAAAATAACACACAGAGCATGGAGCATAGTCTTGTTCCTTAGGGATCACTAGACACACTCTGTTGCTGTTCCTGTGTTCTTATGAATCCAGTTATTTCTGATTTATAGTTATTTGGTCTTTGTGTTTACATATTTCCACATCACTGTTTAGCTCATTTGGGAGTGAGGCTAGGGTAAACCTATCCTTCTATAAGCCAGACTTTTGGTTTTCTAATCACACTCTATTCATTTTTTCATTCATTAATAACTTTACATGTTTTATAAATTTAAGCAAGAACACTTGTATTAAGATCATTTTGTAGGAAATCTGAGTAAAAGGGAGCGGTGCAGTACACTGTGAGTGAGAGTTGGGCTGTATGATGCAAACCATCACTTAAAAAAGGCAAAGAAACAAACCAAATCTTATGTATCTAAAATACATTTTAATCTTGCTCAGATTCACATTTGTTACAATTTTGCCATTATCACTGATTGCAACTCCCTCTTTCTGCATTAGACATTCTGTACAATAGCGGCATGTAAAGTGGATTTACATCAAGGCACGAGACACGTCCATAAGTCAGGGAAGCCTTTTTAAAGGCACTGCTTTAATTTCATCCCCACAATACTGCGACGTGCAGCAGAGGAACATGGGCCACAGCGTACTGTACACACGATGTGCTCTCTGTCGACAATAAAGAATGAACAATCATTCTCATCACTTTCCCTCCATTTTTTTTAAAATGGATTGGAAAATGAGCATAACCACTTTTAAATGGATGCTAATGTTTTCTTGCTTTTTTAACCTTTTCTTTCTTTTTTTAGAGAGCCAAACAATAACAGTTTGAGAATGGGCTGTTGGGTTTTACAGATCAATGCAGTCAACAGGAATCCATTCAGATGATGAGTGAAATGATGTCCATTCCCAGGGATCTCAATGCACATGTTGATTTTTTTTTTCTTTTCTGTCTTGATCATGGCAAGAGCTGTAAATGTATAGCCTGGTGACCTGGCAAAATAGAATGACCAATTTTCAAGCAATTTTATTTAGCATCATTTTACAGTATCTTTGTCATTTCTATGATGGGAATTTACAATCAGTGCTCAATACATTTGGAAGTTGGGGTTTGACCATTTACAGGTATAACCTTTATAATAGGTAAACCATTAACATTATGCTATGAGGTTGTATTTTGTTCCACACAATATTTTTGCTAAACATGACAGAAAATGTGCTACACAATTTTAAAAAATAGTACTAATTATTAAAAAAATTAGAAAATCAATGAAAACTGTTTTTTCATCATTTTCATCATGTTAAAAAAAATTCTAGTGATTTCGCAAACTAAATAATTTCATATACAACAAAAACCATGATACTGAGTTGATACTGAGTTGAATCCACCCATATTCTGCAAATTACATGTGAGTTCTAAATATAATGCATATGAAATAACTATGAATGTGAAAACGGTGAAAAAGGTTTCTTACCATATTGCTAAGACATTTATGTCTACTCTTGACTAAGTCTCCTTCGCCGTCCAAATGCATGCGATCCAACATTGGTTGGGACAAACTTGCTGCTTCCGATTCCTCCTGAGCGGTTCAGGAAATCTGCCAAGCGATGGGTCACACATGTGGCCGTGTTACAGGCCCGCTTCTGTGCTGTAACGCTGAAGAAGAAATACAACAACAAGAACTTGAACATGTCTAAATGCAAACAAATTAAAAATTATTCTGGAAAATATGGGTAATCATGACAATGTTGGTATCTTACCTATAGACTTTTAGACTAGGTTTAACATGATATTTGACAAAATATGACATTTTTTGGTTATTTTTGGATCAATAAGCAAATAGACAGGCTTCTTTTGTAAAAATATGTTTATTCAGGTCAAACTTGAGGCTATTTGTGAATGAGAGCTGCCCAAGTAGAAACAGATAAGTAAGACATTAAGAAAGAAAGACATTAATATATTCTGTCTCTGCCAATTAAGATTAAAAAAGGACAAATGAGGAAATCAATTCAGACAAGCAAAACGAAATCCACATGCATTGACACTCAAATATCAGAACCCAGGCAGACAGCTGTTTAGATGAGATCGGTCGGTTCTCTGTACACATGCTCAGCGCTGCGTTTCTTTCCTGGGGTTCCTGCTCCTACGTTGGTGCGTGGGTATGTCTGCAGCTTGTGCAGTTCCTGTGAAAGCTTTCCCAGGACACAGGTGCTCAGGTTGGAGCAGCGCTTGGACATGGGTCTGCCCATGCTGTTGGAGAAGAGATCATACACACAGCTCACAGTAACAGAACAGAGCATGCAAAACACATTTCAATTTTATTCTACAATGAAGAGCCAGACGCATATCAAACTAAACATGCCTCCTTCCTAAGTGGAATTACTTCATGCTCACACTCACTGTTATGATCAACAAGTTTTTTATAGATTTCTGTCTAATTTGGCTTTATCACAGCAATGGACAAATCATGCACAATGTTATTTCCTGTATTTCTGGAGATCATGCTGTCCTCTCGATTGCATGCTTTGCAGGCAATGTTGCATAAAGTCCTCAGGAATAAATAAAACTTCATGCAAAAAACTGGAGATTGGCAGAGAACTTGTTGCACGAATTTGTTCCATTTCATTATGTAAATGAGTACAGGTCTTTTCTGGACATACCTCCGTCGTAAAAAGCTTTGCATCCATTATCTTATAACTACAGGGCATTTGCTCTCATGATGAAGCCTTTTAGATTCACTGATTCACTTCTTTAAAAAAAGAGAAAATAAGTGCACCATCCTTCAAATAATCTGTATCATTGTTATCTTAGTTTTGGATTTCTTTTAATCATTACAACATGTACCTGTTCTCCTCAGTCTCCTGCTGATCAAGGTTTTCTGCAGTCATCTGGACAAACTCTTTGATAAATGCATTTAGCAACCGCCTCGCCTCATAGTCAGAAATAATGGCTTCATCTGGCGAGGGCTCCAGAGCAGGCCTGAAAACAAGATGGAAAAAATCAAGAGTGGAAAAGCACAACTTTAGATAATGCAGAATGTGAGTCAGGGAGACAGAGTGAGAGAGAGAGAGAGAGAGAGGTTTCTGCTTGAGTCTGATCATAATCAAAAACAATCCGCTAAGAGTGTGCCACTTAAAAGCTGTCCTGTTGCCAAGTTTGGATTTATCGCACGATCAATACTGTCGTAAGCAGATTGAGTTTGGCCCAAATTCATCTGATGTAATCAGAACACTGGTCCCCCCCATATATATATATATATATATATATATGAGAGTTGTTTACTATTTTGAGTTTTTAATTTAGCTGAACTACATTCTTTAAAAATAACCTTCTATATCAAAATATTTATACCTTACAGTGTCATAATCAGCAATATGAAATGTCTCACCTGGACGGTGCTGCATTTGAGCTGTACATCTGACAGACAATCAAAGCGTAGGCAACGAAGAAAGCAGAGATCTTCAGCATAACCATGGTGCACTGTAGCAAGGAATTAAGCTTTTTTGTCAAAAAAAAAAAAACATTTTATAATTTCCTTGTCATCATTAAAAATATTATCACTCTTACTTTTTAAGTGTTCATCATTCACCTATTTCCACTTCCTAATGTACATTTTCAAAACTGACCATTGTAAATCACAGCAGCTTTTCTAATGCTCTCAATATCTGCTCAAGTGTGTTAAGAGATGTTGTGCTGGCATCTGGCTGTGAGTAAAGTATTTAAGATATTAGCCAGATTAGAAGAGCTCCTGTGGGACCCTGTGCATTAGTGTAATGAGCTGCTAGTCTACAGAAGCCTTCCAAGTCTCCTTTAAAATCCACTGAGCTTGCTTCTTTTTCTCCACTGCTGCATGCTCAGTAAAGCGTATAAACCACCCTAGCTTTCAGTTTAAAATGTAAAATGATAGCATTCAGCTACAGAATCCATTCTGAAAACATGTGCACTTGTCATTTTAGTGGTAGAAAGAAGCCTTAATTACTTACCTGGTAATGTTACAGCTCGCTGAAAGTAGAAAATGGTTGATGGTTGCAAATCGAAGGGTTAATTCAAGTTGATGAGATTTAGAGTCTGTTGCATTCAGCTGCAAGACGGCTGCCTATATACCCACCATTAGGGTCCCACTATTGACAATGTGGGTGTTTAATGATCTTCCGACAGCCAATCAGAGACTGTCCTGATTCAGGATGTGGCCAATCCCGTGAGACTTCATTCTGGAAAGTGATAAAGGGAATGGCGCATACAATGACGTCATTCTTTGATCACAAATTGCCCCATTCACAAAAATTCACTAGTGATCAGCAATGTTCTGCATCACTGGAAACTATTAAGAAGAATATATAATCTGTACTTCTAGATATAATTCAGCATGCCAAAAATAGATCTGATGTTTTTTATCAATGTTATTTTAATAAAAGCAGTTGTTGTTTTTTTTCTTGTTGTCTTGCTTTTATTCCTGCATTGTGCTTCCTCAGAAATTGATCAAGCCTAAAATTGTCTAGTAAGGATTTGCAATTTTGAAAAATTGTGGAAAATTATTAAATTTTCATCATTAAAAAAAATATTTAATCAATTAATTTTACAATTGCCTTATTGGCTGAGGGTAAAATGAAGAGTGCATTTTTTGTGTGTGCAAATCTTTCAGTTTTTAGGTTCAATTCCAAACTTTTAAGAATGTCTGCATTAACCCTAACCCATCATTAATTATGTGAGATAGAAACTACTGAATAAAAGTTTGCACTGACCTACTAATAGTGATGATGGAACTGCAGGAACAATCTCCTATAACAATGTGTGCAATCGATCAGCATTCTTCACTTCCTTACTTGTGATGTGACTCTTAGTGGAAATCAAAGATAAGGCTGACATTAATGAGCCTTGTCTCTCGGGCCTGGTTAAAACAACAGTTTTTCCTTTGCGCATCATCCAACTCTCCTCTTCATTATTAGCTAAGACTTCATAAAGCATCACCATAGACAGGCTGCGTTTGCGTCACATAGAAACCCCATTAGCACGGACAAGCCTTTTAGTGCTATCAAACTTCGAGCGGCAATGATGACCAAAGACATAAATCAGTGAGACATGTCAGCAGTGGGGACTCCGTCTAAGCCTAGTTACAAACACAAAGCTGTGTTCTCAGATGTTCTCTTCAGTCTAATGAATCACCACAAGTGCACTAAGACATTGTGTGTCCATAGATCACTACCAGAAGTTTCCATCTCCTGCATCAAACTTTTTGAGTCAATATGGTAACCTTTCCAATCCAGCCATGTCACGGAGCACCGACCCTTGTGTAAGATATTTCAAGTGACAGATAGTCATTTGTTAGACAAAGATGTTATCCTGGATTCATTGCTTCTCCACATCAGAGTTTTCCACAGCGATGGGAGGTCTGATATTATCTATCTAATCTATTATCTAATTATCTAAATAATAATGTTTTACAGAAATACAATTAAATATTTTTAAATTTACAGGTCTGCATCAGTCACATAAATGGACTGTTTGAGCACCTGTAGGATGGAAAGAACCGGAATTAAACTTAATGCTGTAAAGGCTTTAAAAGGGAAAGCAAACACAATTCATAACCCTCGGTGAGACAGAGCCCTGCATTAAGAGAAGAGAGCGCTTACACAGTCCATCTTCAAACATTAAGGAAATGAGATTTAATCACTGAATGTTGGCCATCAATCAGTGAGCACATGCTGGAGACTTCCCAATCTCATCTGTGTGCTTAACTGGTCACATGGCCTCCTTTTACATAGGCGCCATTAAACACCAATGGGATGTAGTGAAGCACCTTGCCATGATATGCTTGCTTATGGCAAATATATAGGATTCTTTATATCCATTTTTTAAAATTAAGTATCATTTAGAAATTAACACATTTTCACATTTTGATAAATCAATTTATTTAATTAAACCTTCAGACATACGATATAATACTGTTACCAAAGCACTATTTTCATGTTATTATAGCTTTAGCAGCTAAAGAAAGTTATCATGCATATCCAAAGAAGTTTTTTTATAGTATTTAATTCTATAATAAATTCTTTCCCAGTTTATTATTACATAAAATGTAATAGGGATTACAGAAATCGTACAGATTACAGTATTTCTAAAATGTAGCAGTATGAAATTAGTCGCTCATAGCTGATCTATTCTGGCAAAAAAAAAATAATAATAATAATAAAATACAGCTGTTAATACAAACAAGTGATGATTGGGGATTACTGTGTTCAGTAATGAGCATTAAAGTGTAAACTACAACCAGATAAAAGCCTGCCAGAATTGCTTAGAATAGTTTGGGGTTTTTTTCAATAGTGTACATTCTAAAAAGAAAGGTTCCACTATGAACCTTTGTGGTTTCTTTTTGGAATTATAGTTTGTTTAGGAACCATTCATGTTTTGAGGACTGCTGCAACAAGGTTCCTGATGGAAAAAACCTTAATGCTCTTTCAGATTGTCTCACTAGGAGAACCTTTAAAACTGGCCAACAAAATATTAATGGTTCCTAAAAGACCCTTATTTTAACAGTGGGGCCTTCATCTTTCAGATGTGAGACAAAATAGGTTGCATATATCATAGAAACAAATAACCTAGAAACCGAATTCACAATCCATTCTTTCTGTTCTCTACCACAAAAAAAGAAATTATATTGGGCTATAATAAATTTCTTGCAGTGTATAAATTGGTGAGTATGTTTTAAGGAATTCTGGTGTGCAGTCAAACTCTTAAATTATCTTAAATTTAAATTGATGCTAAAGTGAAAAATCATGAGATCAAAGTTTGTCTACTTGTAAAGGATAAATATGTTTTTTGCCCAAATTTGTCACCTGTGCTCAACACAACGCTTATGTCAGGGTCACAGTGTATACTGACGTTTTTTTTCTTGCACTTTTATCGCCTTTTTTTACTTTTCCTGCGTAAACGGAGCTGTGACTAATCGATAGTGATCAATAGTGGCTAACGATAAGGATCAGGACCGATCTCTTGGCCAATCTTGGACCTTCAGAGGCGGAGGATCTGCACCATGTCCCCGCTGCACACCGCGACTCCGACACAAGCGCTAACTTTACAAACGGAGACGTCGCGGCCGATCACTGATTGAGAAATGATATCGATGAACAGCTCGTTATCGCTGCTGACTTTGTCTTACGGCAAGACGGTGTTCTACTTGTGTACTTTACTCTGTAGCTGCTTGACTTTCCTGGTGATCCGGCAGCTGTTGCGGCAGCGGAGACCGCGCGGCTTTCCCCCGGGACCGGCCGCCCTGCCGGTGATCGGTAACATCCTGTCTCTCGCCACCGAGCCGCACGTCTACATGAAGAAGCAAAGCGAAATCTACGGCCAGGTAAATCTCAGAGTTCTCCGCAGGGGAAGCGGGTGCTATCTCTTCTTTAAATGCACGGACTCTTTTCATCCCGCGTGCAAGTGAGCCAGAACGTAGGTATTACTGTTTATATATATATATATATATATATATATATATATATATATATATATATATATATATATTTGCAAGCTTGCAAACGAAATGAAACGGAAAGATAAGACACACGACCTTCAGCCACAAAGTTATAGATAAAAACTTGAGTGTCTGAGATGAGGGGCAGGTCATTTTTTTTTCTTTCATTTAAGATTTTAATCCAGTACATGGCCATGTAGCTTATTTTATCACTGTAAGAACAAAAGCCTCCTGGAAGATCTTCAAGGTTCTTCTTGCTGTCTCACCCGTAAAAACGTGTCTCCAGGACTCTTGGTACAAGAATTCTTGAAACTGTAATGGTACCAAAAAAAAAAAAAAAAAAATGAAAATGAAAAAAAAAACCTAACTTCACTAGGAAATCCCTGAAGGTTAGAGTACACATGAACTCCAGAAACCAGGAGTTCACAAAAGTTCAGTATCTTTGATCAGAACATTTTTCCTTCCTTAAAGTTTCATTTTTAAATGGTCAAAAAAAGCACTGGTTGATGGTAGGAAATATAAAAATGTATGTCAACCTTCATATGCATAATTTATTAAAACACTGATATGAAAAAAAGACATTATGCCAGGCTATGTTTAGACAGCTGTTTTCCCATGCACTTTTTACTTTCTGTTATTGGTTAAGGCTTTAAGCGTGACTACAATCAAAAGTTCTGCATAATGGGAGGTTAACGGCACACGAAAGCTTATATTGGCAGTTGCTTCATTCCCCACATTTACCACCCGGAGCCATGCTGAGTCAGCATAATGAATTTAAAGAGGAACTTCCTGAACTGTAGCCATCACGCTGGAATGCAGCTGACCTGCAGACCTGACACATTTCCATTAGGGGAAAATAACTGGCAAACTAAAAGTCTAAGTATCACTGAATTAATTAAATGCTTTAACTTCATCAATCTCCAGATCTTTAGTCTCGACTTGGGAGGAATATCAACTGTCATTCTAAACGGCTATGACGTCATCAAAGAATGTCTGTATCACCAGAATGAGGTGTTTGCAGATAGGCCATCTCTACCTTTATTCCAGAAAATGACCAAAATGGGAGGTATGGTGTATTGTCTTCTACTACTCAGAAAAAAAATTATTTCATTGCCTGCAGGAATTGTTAAAACAAATTCCAGAACTAGCACTGAATAGAGAGAGTTATACCATATACATACTCATAGTTATTGCAAAGCATGTTATGGCAGCATGAATGGTCTGTAATATCTGTCATTGGCCTTGTAAGTTCTTCACTGAACTTTTGCATACAGACAGAAAGGGCGGTGAGGAGACTGGATTAGTGGTGTGAGGCAGGCCAAAAGTATTATGTAAACAGATTATCAGAATATCAGTTGAAGTGATTGAGTAAAAAATTATTGTAGTTTTGTATTTCCACAAAATTCACTATTTTCTTATCCTGTGCATATGACTGCTGGAGAGCGAGTGCATAACTGAGCTTTGCCTTCAGAGTTTCAACATACTGAATTATTTATCTTTAAAACAGAAATGGGCCAAGGCTGCCGTTTGAAACACAGCTCCAGGAATATTCTGCCACTGACCAATGGATTTGCTTTACAGCAGGCAATTTTTTCAAAGAAAGCTTACTTCTCACTAATTCACTTTCCAGGACTTCTCAACTGCAAATATGGTCGTGGATGGATTGAGCACCGCAAGCTGGCTGTTAACAGCTTCCGCTATTTTGGCAGTGGACAGATGATGTTCCAGAGGATATCTAAAGAGTGCATGTTCTTTGTAGATGCCATTGACAAGCACAAGGGAAAACCTTTTAACCCAAAACACCTGGTTACCAATGCAGTTTCCAATGTTACCAACGTTGTAATATTTGGACAGCGATTCACTTATGATGACCTGGACTTCCAGCACATGATTGAAATCTTCAGCGAGAATGTGGAGCTGGCTGCTAGTGCCTGGGCCTTCCTCTACAATGCCTTCCCCTGGTTTGAATACCTGCCCTTTGGGAAGCACCAGAGGCTCTTTCGCAATGCTGATGAGGTGTATGACTTTCTGCTACAGATAATCGAGCGCTTTTCACAGGGAAGAGTGCGGCAACTGCCAAGACATTACATCGATACCTATTTGGACGAAATGGAACAGAGCGCTAGGGACAAGAGCATGTCCTTCTCCAGAGATAATTTGATCTTCTCAGTAGGAGAACTTATTATTGCAGGCACAGAGACCACTACTAATACCCTGCGTTGGGCCATGCTCTACCTGGCTCTCTACCCCAGTATACAAGGTAGGTTCACTGCTCCCTTGCCTTTGCTTTCTTAAAGTGAACTGTGATAATTTTCAAAGAATTTACAATATCTGGCTTCTTGTGTGGTCAGATAAGGTTCACAAGGAGATTGACTCCATCTTAAATGGCAAGTTACCAACTCTGGAAGACAAGCAGAAGATGCCTTATGTGGAAGCAGTGTTGCATGAAATCCTGCGCTTCTGCAACATTGTTCCTCTTGGCATCTTCCGGGCCACTTCTCAGGATGCTGTTGTGAGGGGATACACCATCCCCCAGGGGACCATGGTCATCACCAACCTGTATTCCGTGCACTTTGATGAGAAATACTGGAGCAACCCTGCTATCTTCTGCCCTGAAAGGTTTCTGGACAAAAATGGGAACTTCATCAAACGGGAGGCCTTTCTTCCTTTTTCAGTGGGTAAGCATTTTTGTCAACAATTAAAATTGTATGAAAAATGATCCAAGCCCTGGAATGTCATACATACCACCTTCATCCAATGGTGTTATGAGAGTCAGGGCTTCAGTTCTAGGTGGCTTCTTACTTAAGCTAGACTCCTAAATGCAACCAGGCCCCTAAATGCATAGAGTTATGCTAGAAGTTACTGAATATAGGAGATGAGGGGGTGAGAACAGGAACAAAAGGAAGATGGAAATTTAAAGGAAGTTAACTAGGAAGGAGATTGATTTCAGACATGGACTTTTTCCCAAATTTTCGTTAATTCATAACTCTCGTTTTCACCTTTACATGGCTAATATGTCTTATGTTCTTTAGGCAGACGCCAATGTCTTGGTGAGCAGCTGGCCAGAATGGAGATGTTCCTCTTTTTCACCACGTTGCTCCAGAGGTTTCGCCTGCAGTTTCCCAAAGGCTACCTTCCAAGCATCACTCCTAAACTTGGCATGACCCTGCAGCCACAGCCTTATACCATATGTGCTATCAGGAGACAACAATAAAACTTCATCTGTTTGCCAAAGGCATATATTCTCTCACCTCAGGGGATCTTACTGAGAAGCTCAACCAACCAGCTTAGCTTTCTTGCTCTGAATTCTGTCATGTTTGGCAGAAAGCACTGAACTCTGGTACTGACTGTGCAGAATTCTTTGAGCATGTCTGCTATAAGGCTTCACAAAGCTCATGCAGAGAGTGAGCAGTGGATGAGGCCTGGAAATGTATATTTAGAGCACTGTTGTAAATGAGTGTTGTGTATTTCGTAACTTGAACTGACCAAAAAAAAAATGCACTGTGGTTGTAAATGTAAGGGAAGTCATGTTATGTCAATAATTTACAGAGTGCACCTTTCAAACAGTTTTGCAGGCCTCATTTTTTTAACATTCCTCGAAATTGAGAACACACAGTTCTCGCATTTGTGTAGCAGACTGAAAAGGAGCACAGCTGCCTTTCTCAGAATGCTTTGCAAATGCCAATTGCATAACTTTGGCACGTGTCCATGTAGCAGTGCTGAACTAACGGTCTCTGTTTTATCTCAGGGGAAATAGCCTGCCAAGACATAGGTCTGCAACTATTTCCATAGGGGTGTCATTGAAAGTAACATTGTGATATACACTTTGTAGGAAGTCAGAGCTTTGTACCATACCATGTGCATTTGTTATACAGTCAGGTCCAGAAGTATTTGGATAATGATGGAGTTGTTTTGATTTTGCCTTTATACACCACCACAATGGATTTGAAATAAAACAGTCAAGATTTTAAGAGGCTCCACAAAAATATGGCATTTACTTTTTAGGAATTACAGGCATTTTAAGCAAAGTACTTCCAGTTTCAGGGGCTCAAAGGTATTTGGACAAACTGACTGACAAGGTGCGGTCCATTCCCTCGTTACTTCAAGACAAATGAAGCAGATAAAAGGTCTGGAGTTGATATCAGGTAT
>CM074984.1:23033-35753 GCA_037576825.1 Pangasius krempfi
AATCCATTGTGGTGGTGTATAAAGGCAACATCACAAAAACTCTGTCATTGTCCAAATACTTCCGGACCTGACTGTATTTCATACTGTAAAGTTAACTCTGAGAGAACTTCAGCCTAGATATGAATAAACAGAAGATAAATCTTTTTGACAATATTACAATTTCGGGTTCATTTAATGACCAATGTGCTTAAATTTTTCTTTGTTGCCAAGTTACTCATAACCCTGATCTAAGGTAGCAAGATTTTATCCGGCTTCAATCCTTCTGGGAGTTTGGGCATAAGCTTCATTTTACAGAACAACACTGAGGAATTTATTGGAAATTTCATTTCCAAATCTTGGCACTTCATACTTTTTTCTTGCATAGAGGCAACTTTATTAAATGGGTAACACTAAATTTAGGACTTCATCCAGGAATTTTCTGACTTTTTGTCATCTGTGGTGTTACGCACTGATAGACTTCTGGTTATGGGTGATTTTAACATACATGTTTGTTGCCAGTCAAAACCCCTGGTAAAAGAGTTTTTATGCCTCATTGACTCCTTTAATCTTGTTCAATCTGTCTCTGGACATACACAACAGATACTCTTGATTTGGTGCTATCATTTGGTTTTTCTGTGGTAAACCTTGAAATATGTGATGTTGCTATTTCTGATCATTGTCCAGTTGTTTTTGAATCTGTGCTGTCATGTCAATTGTTCAAATCCTATCACCCACTATGTTATTCTAGACGTCTTAATTCCTCCACTGCCAGGTTTTTCAGTGATGTCTATATATCTTCCCAATTGCAAAATGCTGTGGAAGTTTTATCCATTTGTGTCTTTTCAACAGATCTTTTTAACAGTACTTGCATTACTACCTTGGACTCAGTTGCTCCCTTTAGGTTACAAAGACCCAAAGTGATGCATAAAGCTCAGCCCTGGCTAGACGGGTCCATTCGTGCCCTCAGACAGGAGTGTAGGCACGCTGAGCATGAATGGAAGAAAGATAAATTGCAGATAACTTATGAAACTCTTAGGGAGTGTCTTAGGCGGTATCAGAGCTCTGTTAAAGCACAGTTTAGACATATGTCAGATTTAATTGCACAAAATGCACAAAGGCCTAAGGTACATTTTAGTAAAATTAATGCTTTTTTAAGCCCTACCCCTAGGGGCCCTTTTATTAAGTTCCACCGTTCGATGTGATCAATTCTTAAATCATTTCATCCAGAAAGTTGAGGACATCAGATCTAACATACCATCTCATAGTTCTGTTCTGTTCGAGATGCTGTTTTATGAGAGCCATTTATCTCAGTTTCAACTTGTTTCATCTTCACAACTTTTTGACATTGTTTCAAATATGAAGTCTACAAACTGTCCTACAGATATTCTACCTTCAGATATTTTTAAAGAGGCTTTTCCAGCTTTAAGTGTGGTTGTTACTGCTATTATTAATAGCACCCTAGAAAATGGAATTGTACCAGCCACTTTTAAGCATGCTGTGGTTCAGCCACTGTTGAAGAGGCATAATCTTGATCACTATGATCTGAATAATTACAGGCTTATCTCCAAGCTAGCTTTTATTTCAAAAGTCTTGGAAAAAAGATCTCTTTGTACTTGAGTACTTTCAAAATTTTTGATACATTTTTGATTTTGTTAAAGGTCACTAACGATATTTTACACTCTCTTGACTCTGGCTCCTGCTGTCTTTTAATCCTGCTTGATCTAAGTGCAGCTTTTGACACAGTGGACCATGAGATCCTTTTGAAAAGACTGAATCGTTGGATTTCAGGGATCTGTGTTGAAGTGGTTTGCCTCTTAAGGGGAGAACCTTTTCAGTTAATATAGGGAATTGTTTCTCACCACATGCACAAATATCTTGTGCCTACCATCTCCGCTGGTATTGTTAATCAGTTAGTTACGCTGTCTTCCAATGTGCGTGATTGAGTCAAAAACCTTGGTGTTATTCTAGATCCTTCATTGTGTTTTGATAAGCAGATTAGTGCTGTTGTCAAGAGCAGCTTCTTTCAGTTGAGATCAATTGCTAAAATTTACATTTACATTTATGACATTTGGCAGACGCCCTTATCCAGAGCGACTTACAATAGTGCTTTGAAGTCTCTCAAAAATACATTCTGATATTGGCTCATTAGGTCACAAACTAGGAATACCATCAGTCCAAAACTCTGTTGGTTTTTTTTGTTTGTTTTTGTTTTGTTGTGTGTGTGTAAGTGCTAACTTAAGTACTTTATGAAGAGGTAAGTCTTTAGACGTCGTTTGAAGACGGCCAGTGACTCAGCTGTTCGGACATCTAAGGGAAGTTCATTCCACCACCTCTGTGCCAGAACAGAGAAGAGTCTCGATGCATGTCTTCCTTGTACCCTGAGAGATGGTGGGACCAGTTGAGCAGATGCTATCTAAGCAGGATCTGGAACTGTTATTCATGCATTTATAAAATCAAGGTTGGACTACTGTAATTCCCTTTATTTCGGGTTGCCTAAGACCGCTCTAGATCGCCTACAAATGGTGCGAAATGTAGTGGCCAGACTTTTGACTGGCACCAGGAAGCGTGAGCACATTACTCCTGTGCTTGCCTCTCTTCACTGGCTGCCAATCAATTTCCGCATTGAGTTTAAAATTTTATTATTTGTTTTTAAAGCTTTGCATGGGCTTGCTCCACCATACATAGATGATCTCCTTAGTCTGTACACTGCCCCAAGATCTCTTTGATCATCAAGTCAATCAATCCTTCAGTACCACGTTCACGTTCCAAAGCCAAAGGTGACCGGGCTTTCTCGGAAATTCTTTCTCTGGAATAGTCTTCCTTTTCATATAAGATCATCCTCCTCTATTGCTATGTTCAAATCCTCCTTGAAGACTCACTTTTATTCTTTATCTTTTAATTCATTCTGAACCTGGAAAATGTCCATTTGTCTTTTGGTATTTTGTATTGTTTTTTTTTGGTGTATAGATCTGCTTTATACAACTTGTACAGCACTTTGGTTTCAACTTCAGTTGTTCTTAAATGTGCTTTATAAATGAATAAACTAAATTAAACTAACACTGGTGAATTAACAGAATTCCTTTAGTTTTAATTTACATTTCGATGGGTACCAAGTGTTGCATTGTGTCCGACTTATAACTGCAATCACAACTGCAGGCACAATGGTTTGATGTAGCAGTTTAATTACAGACTGGATTTGCCAGGGGCGTCTTCATCTAGTACTAGGTCTAAACCGTGTGTTCCAAATTACAAAAAGTGCAGAATGATAGGTATAACTGGCAGCCAGTAGAGCCCATCTGGTTTCATCCACTCAGGGATGATAAGCAAGTCCAACAAGTGATGAAGCAGGTAGCACCAGGGGCAGGTATACTCTGGGTAAGCTGTCACAGTGATGTTGTCTTCTGGGATGATGTGGATGATCTTGGTTTAGGAGGATACCCTTCTCTTAGGGACTCATCATCCACCCGCTGTCATCTTCCAGGCAGCTCTACCCCAGAGGATGCAGGGAATTTCCTCAGTGAGCGTGTGATAAGTAAACAAAACCATTCCCAGAGAGACGTCCAGCTGCCGATAACGTTGAAGAATTACAGCCAAATTCCACAGCCATGGAAAGGAGGGGAAATATTAAAATGCTGTGCCTGTGTCTAGGACACACTCAGAACATATTCAGTACACTCATACAAAAACATTTTATAATGTTTATAATGCTCATTCAAAGGAACGACACTGACATTAAAAATATTTTCAGGGATGGTATTCTTTATGGACAGATATAAATAACAGTGTGTGGGGGGGAAGTTTCTCCCTACAAATTTGAAAAGACTGAACTGCTATCTTACTTGCTACATAAAAAGTGTTTCTAAATGTAATAAGGACAAGAAAAAGGTTGGAGGGCATTGCAGTGAAAAAAATTTAGAAATGATGAGAAATGTTTAATGGCACAAAGCACTGAAGTGAACAGAAGGCGCTGGATTCCTGGTGATGACAGATGTACAGGAAATAAAAAGTAAGAAAGAAAGAAAGAAAGAAAGAACAAATAAACGAATGAACCAGTTGTTTGGTAGCAACCCTCAACTAATCCAAAACTAATGAAGGCCAAAGTGCATGACAAAGCGACTGGCAGTGGAAGGGACAGAGAATGTGAGTGAGTGAGTGAGAGAGAGAGAGAGAGAGAGAGAGAGAGAGAGAGAGAGAGGTGAACGAGGAGACGAGGGGGTGTTTGGCACTGCAGCTAGCTGACTCACAGCATCCAGCTTTAGAGGGAAAAAAGGTTCTCAGCAGAGTGGTTATGCACAGAAACACAAAGACAACGCACCCCAAATTATTATTAAAATAATAACACCACACCCAAACATATCCACATTTGTAAATAGTATTAGATTAAAAACTCTGGAAACAGGATGATAATTACAGATTCTTAATGTACAATGTCAGCTGTATGTAGAAAACAGACGCATTCAGTTGATTAATTAAAAAATATATAATATATATTTTATATATATTTATATATGCAGATACTCTTTCTGTGCAGAGATTAAACACTTGTTTGGTAGTAAAATGTGCACATTTATAGTTTGTTTCTCTTTTTTTGTTTCTTTTTTCTTTAAATATAGCTTGATGTACACTGCCTACTTGAGAACTTTCCTCTCCAAACAAAATGCAATGAGGAGAGCAGCATGTCAGTCTCCCCTTCCTGTTCTTTATTCTAGTGGAATGCCTAGAGTTCTTGCTTTAGAGAAAAATATATAGAGCTATTAGTATTAAACCTGCCTTAAGATGAAGGATACGAAAATATAAAAAGTGTACAGCTTTTCTTTTTGAGGTGAAACCCTGGATCACTTCAAATTGATTCACTGGCCTGCTTGCATGTTTGGCAAAGATTACTAAAAAAAAAAAAGAAAAAAGAAACAAAAGAAAAAGTACGTGTCTGCATTGTGATTTAACGAAAGAATGTGTATGGTTCAAATAAAATAGGCACTCGACAAAAACAACTTGCCTATTACATACGTCAATTTTCATTACATTCTCAGACGCTGTTTTGGATCAAAACAGAAAATAATACTTTGGGTTTGGGGAGCTGATAGTGCTCACTATCTGCAATCTTCTTTTATCTGATTGAATTTCAGCTTCTTCACACCAGAACAAAGCCACAAATGCCCATGTCTTTCCGAACATCTGAACTGAAAATTGTCTGATATTCTGACAAGGTGTCTGAAATCACTTCCTTTAAACTTTAAACTGTCCAAACAGGACAATCACTCTGCATGAGTCCTGAGAAACCGTGAAGAAAAATGTGTGTGTATGCACATTTGTGTCTTATACAGTCATACAGTCAGGTCCATAGGCATTTGGATGTTGACAATGTTATTCTTATTTTAGATGTCTACCACAGTATATTGGAGTTGAAATTAACTAATGAATGAGTTCAAAATGCAGACTTCCAGCTTTGAGTGAATTTACATCCAAATTGGGTGAACGGTTTAGGAATGACTTTTTATACATGGTCCCCCAAAAGTAATTGGACAATTGACTGCTCTGTTGTTCCATGGCCAGATGTTATGATCATTATTTCCCTTACCAGTAAGCAGACAAAAGACAGTGCAGATGGACAATGACCTGAAGCGTACTTCAAAAGCAACCCAAAAGTTTTTAAGGCAAAGAAGTGGAATGCTCTGCAATGGCCAAGTCAATCACCTGACCTGAACCCAACTGAGCTCCATTTTACTTGCTGAAGGTAAAACTAAAGGAAAAACGCCCCAAGAACAAACAGGAAGTGAAGACAGTTGCAGTAAAGCCATGGCAGATCATCGCCTGGGAAGAAACCCAGCGTCTGGTGAGTTCCAGACTTCAGTCAGTCATTCACTGCAAAAGATTCATTACCAAGTATTAAAAATTTAATTTATTTTATGAGTTTGTCCAATTACCTTTGGTCCCATAAAAGAGATAGAATTCCTGCACCATTCACCCAATATGGATGTAAATTCCCTCAAATTAAAGTATAATAATATTTAATTTCTGCAGTAGACAGTTAAAATAACAGTAACTTTGTCAATGATCAAATACTTATGGACCTGACACACACACACACACACACACACACAAACACACACACACACTATAGAGAGAGAAACTTATAAAAGAAATAAAAGAAGTAAGATCCCTTCATTAGAACAGTGTTTCTTCTCTGTTCCATACTTAATGCTTTTAACAGTTTACAAGAGGAAAAACAAATGGCAACTTTGCATTCCTGAGGAGGAAAGAAAAAAAAAACCTCATGAACACACAAAAATGTATAACAAAGGATACTAAAACTAAAGGCAGGTGAGTATAAAAAAAAAAAAAAAAAAAAAAAAAAAAAAAAAAGCATAAGGAAATGATGCAGAAGTAAATATTCTTTTTTTTTTCAGTCAAAATGTCAGCATTTCCATGTTAAAGTCCTAGTGGCTGAGTTCAATGATACAGTGTTTTCGTGTCGCCAGCATGAGGAGGAAACTGCACGTGTCGTGCTGAGGGTCGGAGTCCATCACCTGGACCACGCGGGGGCACAAAAAAAAAAACAAACAAAAAAAAAAACACGATAAAGGTTCAGACAGGCACATTTGATTTATGCTTCTAGAGTATTCCTGACACTGAGCCTGATATAGCCTCAGCCTCATTTGTTTTTAACTGTTCGCTTTGGTAACAAGTAATGACTTGAAAGTCTTCTGCCATTCTGTTTTTTTTTTGTTTTTTTTGTTTTTTTTTTTAAATAATTGTAATAAGTACCTACAGGAGAGTTAAGAGCTCTGCTTTCAAGGCAGCATCACAGCCAAATAACCATAGAGAGTTTCGTTCATTATTTCATTCTGTCTTTTTTTTTTCAACCCTTTTTCTCATCCTCCATCATTCTCCATGGGGTGAAAGTGCATAGGATGCTCTCACAGTAGTAAGGCCTTTTTTCAGTTTTTTTTTTTTTTCCCACCATGTGAACTGCATTTGCGTCACAGTGATTCATTTCAGTACAGGAGATCTGGCAGAATCTTCTGGTGTCAATTCGGACTGTGTGTCTGTGTTCGGATGCACGAGAGGAAAGAGCAAAGAGTCAAATGTTTGCTTCAGGCCCCTCCCCTAGTTTTTTCTCAGCCAACCGTCTCAACTCAATCCCCCTCCTGCTGTCGCTCCTCCTCTTCAGCCTCCTCCTCAATGACCTGAATGTCATCTGAGGTTGAGGAGGGAGAAGGAAGGCTCAACGAGTCTGCCTGCTGCTGCTCTTGCTGCTGATGAAGGCCCAGGTCACAGTTCTTCTCTTCTTCCTCGATGATCTGCTTCCACGCCATGTGGTTTTCAGTCAGGTGCTGCATAATGCTGCAGAACAGACGCTGATGGCTTTTCCTCGGCTCTGCAAACAGAAACCTAAATAATTAAAAGCTAACAAAGGAATAAAACAGGGCAGTGGTAGGTCTGGTTTAGATTCTGTGTCACTGGAGTGTCAGAGCCACAAAGTCCTCATCTGAGTTTCAACTGAATTCCTCCAGATAAGTAAATGAAATTCAACATTTACAGGTTTTGCTTAGTTTTTCAGAAATTTGTCTGTGCACTAGACTTTTTTGTTTTAATCTCATGCTCCTGCATTTTTTTCTGTTTGAACGGCAATATTTTATAAGGGACTCAATTGGGCTAAACAAATAACTAATTTAACCAGCTAAGAGAGTTTTCTTTTCAACGAGGTGATAATACTGAAACAAACAAGTCTTTAAAATGTTGAGGCTATCATTCCAAGCAATACGTACTTAATTGGAGCTCTTCATCAAGGTCTTCATCGTCAGTCTCTGTCTCTTCAGCATCCTCCTCCTCTCCATCTTCTTCATCCACCTCTTCTTCATCAACCCAGTAACCTGGGAGGAGGCCAGCAGCGTCGTATGAGTTGCACAGTGGCCCGACAATGTGCGTGATAAAGGACTCCTGCAGCTTGGCCAGCTGTGGCGCAGAGCGGTCCATGAAAGGGCTGATGGGTAATCCGAGGCGAGCCTCCTCATCTCCCTGTAAAAAAGGGAGTAATATCATAACTGAGGCTGACAACTATGTGCCTTTTAATTTAATTAGCACCTCTACGGTATGCATCGTAAATGCAGCACTACTCAGTACCTGTTCATAAAACTCATTCACAATGCCCTCTGTCCATTTCAGGTGAAGTTTGCGCTCTTTTGCTGGTCCATTAATATCTGCCAGCTTGATGCACACTTGGCATACCAGCAACCTGTCATTCTCATTAGTCCAGTCAATACCTGGGCTATTCACATCTGTAACCTGAAAAAACAAACATTATATCAGTCAGTCATTAGCACATTTACATTTCTAAAAGGTGGAAATGTCTTAGGATTCTCTTGCAAAAAGAAAACTTACTTGGTCTGAACTCAAGGGCATAAAATGGTTAAAAACCACTGAGTTTTATCCTTAAGTTGAATCTAAAAAAAAAACCCTAAATGTCACATTTTTAAAAATCACCTTGGAGTTAAACTCAGCTAAGAAATCAAAGTGCTTCTTCAGGTCTGTGGCGAGGATGGCCTCAATAACAAGAAAGCGAAAACGCTTGAACTCAACATGGTCCAGGTTGGACAGAAAGTTAAACTCAGGCTGAGACAGGAAAAGGCTCCATGCAGCGGCAGCATGGTGGTTTTCCAAAACCGAGCGGTCGTTGTACAGCACCGCCTGCCAGACACAAGAAGGAGATAAGAGAGAAAGAGAAATTTGTGGATTCTGGGGATATTTTAATCTTTCCTAAATTATAAAATCGGTCAATGCTTCAAACCCCTGGTAAAGTTGCGTTAAGATTTTGAATCGTTACAATGGTTTAAATATATAAATTAATAAACAAAACAATAAAATGGCGCATACCTGAGGGGCGTTAGTAGCTACAAGAAAGGCGTTTGTGCGACCTGGGTGATCGTAGTCGTGCATAGCAGCTGCTACATATAGTGCCATGAGCTCGAGGGCAGGGACGTTCCAGGCCAAGCAGCCGTAACTATTGTCTGAGATGGAGGAGCTTTTTGACAAAGCGTAAGAAACCCGACCAGGAGAGATACCACTGTCTGAGTCTGTGATGAGGAGAAAAAGAAAAGAACCTCAGTGCCTTATAAACAGGACATACGTTTTTGACTAAAAATAAAAATCAAGTAATGTCTTAAAAATTATATATAAAAATGAAAGATGTCCTTTCATTAACACAAACTGCATCATTCTTGTACGAGGTTACAGGATAACATGTTCTTACTGATCACACAAATAATCCAGTAAAATGCATAAAGAAAGAAAGAAAGAAAGAAAGTAGTAGTAAAGGAAATACACAACCTCATGATGGTGTGAAACTGTATTACATAGTTTTTTTATTGTTTGCTCATATGCTTAGAAAAGCCGATCTCAGCATTGTGTGCATGCTGCAAATTTCTGCTGCCAGACAGTGAAGTCACTGACTTTTCACAAACTCAACACCTCTTCCTTTTAAAGCATGAGCCTCTTTCACTATAGCAAACCGAATGACTCAGGCTGCACTCCATTTGAGAAATTAAAACGGTCATCAGTGGCCTTAAAATAAGTTGTGAACATGCTGAGCCAGCAACGGCGGTGGATCTCAATCATAGCGCAGACTCTTATGAGAGCTGCAGCTCTGATCAGTCTGATTTACTCTCGCCGGATCAGAGGGATAAAATTAGCACAGAAACAATCAGTACAGGTGTGGTTTAGGCATAAGAAGTTAGACATGAAAAAAAATTATTTTGTCGCTGCTGCCTGTTGGTACAGTGATGGGGCCTTTTTTCAGTGGACAGTGCGTCACAGTGCGGTGCCAAAACCAAATCCAGAACACTCTGTACCCTGGTCGAGTTCCTGTGTCCAGTATATTTGAAAGTAGGAGTAGTGTCTCTGGAGGGATTGGAGATTAGTGATAAATACTGCTCACAAAAATTCACCAACTGATTTCCTTCAAAATAAAATTTACAAGCCTGTAGCTTATTTATTTGGTTAAAATATCTGTTGTAACTCTCCCTCACAGGATGAACATGCTGAGACATACAGAGTGATGAAAAACAAGCATTAAATTATAGATAAAATTACAATGTTTCCTGCATAAAAAGGAGATTTGAAAGAGAAACTTTATCAGACCGACACTACTAAAGATCACTGAGCCAAACAATCCCCTAGAAAAATCCAAGACTTTGACAAGGACCATTCTGTGACCACGGTGTTTGACCAATCAACAACCTGCACTGTTTCCAGCTCCGGCCACATTTCTCCGTTTAGTTCTCATGCTACCCTGGAAAAAAGAAAAAGCAGTACAGATATCTCACTGAGTTTGGGTACCTGTGTCACTTCCTGTCACATGTTCATTATGGATCTGCTGGAAGCCTGGTATGGGTCTGGTGGTGAGGTACCACACAGCGTGAAGGACATCTGTGGCATGGACACGATTGTGATCTGAGGAAGAAGTACGTTCACAAACAAAGATATCAGAGATGTTCAAACACTATCCATTGTACAATATGTTGGTTTTTTTTAACTCTAAAGTTCACTGAAGGTTTTCCCAATGCAGATTTCCCTCACAAGCCATTTTAAAGTTTAAATTACTTTTGATGACACTAATTTAATTCTCACAGGGTATATCACGGTAGCCATTCTCCAGAGCACAGAAGTACGTCATGAACTCCCGGACGGGGATTTTGAAGATTTCAAACAGACCCGTGTCCTGGAACAAAGTGTAGGCCACCTGAGAGATATCAGAACAAACAAAACTTCATTAAGACACACAACAGGCCTTCAGTGAGGCATCAAGTCCCTAATGATCAGCGTCTATCAGACTGAGCTGTAAAGGATCATCAGCACTGCAACACACAAACATAATGCAAGGTGCCAATCACATCCTGCTGCAAATGAACACTAAAAGGATCTAAGTAGAACTTTATTGAGTTTCTCTTGGTGAGATCTTGGCTAGTGAGATATGGCTACAGAACCTACGCAAAAAAAATAAAAAAATCCCCCACAAATCAGATTAAAATTAGATGTTCAAAAATGAGATGTTCTAGATGTAAATGCCCATTAATCAAAAGTATTCCTGCTAAAATATAAATTCTGGAGGGAAGTCTGTTGCGCACAATGATCCAAAATGTTCACTCTTTGACATTGCTGCTGACTGCTTCTGGCAAAAAACTCAGGCTTGATTATTTTTGGGAAATTAAACACTTAAATTGCTGGTTCACTTTGCTGGTTCTGGAGGTATGTCTAGGTATGAATTTGTGGTACCAAAAATATGGATAATATTTCATAGTATAGGAGGGAAAAAAAAGATATTTACTTTTATTTTTGTTCTTTATTGTTTTTACAAATATCTGGGGAACACCATAAAAACATGTTGTAAGAATGTCATACCATATGACATTCTAAACATGCCCTAAAACACGTCTGTGCCAAACACTTTTCTGTCAGTCATGCTATAGACACACCCCCAAGGCCTTTTTCTCCGAAATCAGTGCTAAACAACTGCCATGTCAGTTTTTATTAGTGTTGTCAGGGGAAAAATATACTAAAAAAAAAAAAACTCACGAAGAAACATTTTTATAAAAAAAATTCAAAAACATACCCCAGGTTTCATTTGGCATATTATTTTAATATGTGCTCAATAATATTTTTTATTTATAAATAATTATAAATAGAAATGATCAACAAGAATCCGGCAATTGTTTCTTTACTAACATAGCTGAGGATCCGTCCCGACTTCCCTCCCGTCCTTTCCATCAGGTCAAAGATTTGGAAGTTCCAGTTGTTGAGCTTCTCCAACAGAGCTTCATGGTCTTCCAGCAGGGGATCTAACTTGAATTCCTAGGAGATGCCACAGGAGAAATGACAAGATTTTTATTCATGAAGGTTTTCAGTAATGCAGATCATTTTGAAATGTCTAGTTCTGGTAAGTGATGGAGATTTAAAGATATCCCACACCTTATCCATTATGAATTTTCCCTTTAGATAACTGATCAAACAAAACTCTTCAAGATTAGAACACAAAGTCCAGTTACATGCTCAACAGATTTCAGCTCACAAGACCTCTGAGCCTATTGACCTCTGACCACCTCCCCTGCCTACACCATTTTACGATAAGGTGGGAACTGTGACGTGGACTGGACAGGCAAAGTTCTTTTTCCACGATAAGTGTTAATCTCAAACACTGGCATTTTAGAGAAGAGTTCATTCCACATGTGTTTCTACAACTATGTAAAGTTAGATTTAATACTTCTTAAGACTTTTTTTGTGCTACCCAAAAGCTCATGTTAGAGATGTAACTGAATATGAATACATTATTTGGACTGAACAGATACTGTGTACTAAAAGAATACAGAAATATGAATAGTGTACTATTTGTCTTTTTTATTTCTTATTTTTGCTCGTTTTTAAGAAAACTTGCCAGAAAACTTGATGTTGAGACTAGTTGTGTGCATTGGGACCAGGATCAAGCATGACAAAACAACAAAAGTTGCACAAGATTTTTACTTTCATACAGAGCTTGAAAAGCATTTAGTAAAAAGCTTGTGGGCAGGGTTTCAGCAAAATTCCCCACCTCAACTACATCACAGAAACCATATTCAAAGACTTGAAACTAGTCCAGAGTGTTCAGGCATTGGATTATTTAGAGAAATTTCTCTAATAATCTTCTTTCGGCTGCTCCCGTTAGGGGTCGCCACAGCGGATCATTGGTCCGCATATTTGATTTGGCACAGT
>CM074984.1:45171-56785 GCA_037576825.1 Pangasius krempfi
GAAGTCCAAGGAGATCTCAATGCAAGTGAAGGAGGCCATCATTAGGCTGAAAAACAACATAAATCTATAAGAGAGAGAGCTCTTATAGCAAGCTGCACTGTGTGTTCTGACTCCTTTCTATCAGAGCAGCATTAACTCTTTCAGCAGTTTGTGCTACAGTAGCTCTTCTGTTGGATCGGACCAGACGGACCTTTATTCTCCACACACATCAGTGAGTCTTGTGCACCCATGACCCATAACACATGGGATGTGCTGGACAAACAAGTCCATGGAGGCCCTACCTCTCATCTTACAGGACTTAAAGGATCTGATGCTAACGTCTTGGTGCCAGATACCACAGCACACCTTCAGAGGTCTTGTGGAGTCCATGCCTCCATGCGTCAGAGCTGTTTTGATGGCACAATGAGGAACTACACAATATTAGGCAGGTGGTTTAATGTTATGGCTGATCGATGTGTACACACACATGCGCACACACTCACACACACACAGTATATATACAGCTGTTGGTGATTTTAGATGGGGGGCTAAAATCAAGTATCTATCAACTGCTGAACAATTAAACCATTAGGCTTGAGCAGTACATTATATCCTGAGGTCTCAGTGATGAAAATAATATCCCTGACACATGATATTCCTGACTCAGAACAGCAAAAGCCAGAGGATCAGTAAATGTCACACTAACGTCATGCTAACTCCATGCTAATCTGCATGGCTCAGTTCATCAGCAGCACCTACACACATTCACACACATTCACAATGGACCTCACCATGGTGACCTGACAGAGTCCGGACAACAACACTGCACAACACCATGGCAACCAGGATGGAGGGAGAAGCATGGAGGAGAGAAGAGGATTAAAAAGGAGAAGAAAAATGGACAGATGGATGACGCTCCAAGTCCATTAACTCATTTATCATTTCGCACTTACATCAAAATGTGAGAAAGACTCAAAAATAGCATTGGATATTCTCTCTCTCACACACACTTTACTGAGCCCATAAGCCAAACGATGGACATGAGAGGATTTCCAGGAGAGACGTCATTCCGTGGGTTTAATGTGGAACAACAATCACGAAGGTGTTCGTAAAGATGGTGTTAACGCACAACAACTACATTTTTCTTTAAATGAGTCCAAGCGATAGATTCATTAAGGGGAAAATGTATATATAATAATTTACAGTTACAAATCTCAAACAAACAGAAACAGTCTGAAGAAGTTCGGAAGAGTATTAGCACACAACCACACACACACACACACAGTCGCGCACACACACAACCACAAACACACAGTCGCGCGCACACACACACAAACACACAGTCGCGCGCGCACACACACACAAACACACAGTCGCGCGCGCACACACACACAAACACACAGTCGCGCACACACACACACACAAACACACAGTCGGGCACACACACAAACACACAGTCGCACACACAAACACAAACACAGTCGCGCACACACACACACACACACACACACACACACACAGTCGCGCACACACAAACAGTCGCACGCACAGTCGCGCGCACACAGTCGCGCGCACACAGTCGCGCGCACACACACAAACACACAGTCGCACACAAACACAGTCGCACACACACACACAAACAGTCACGCACACACAAACACAGTCGCACGCACACAAGCACACACACACGCACACACACAAACACACAGTCGCACACACACACACGCACACACACAAACACACAGTCGCACACACACACACAAACGCACAGTCGCACACACACACTCGCACACACACAAACACACAGTCGCACACACACACACAAACACACACTCGCACATGCACGCCTACTATAAAGGTGAAATGAGGTTCAGAGAAGCAAACAGCTCCAGTGATGATTACTGACACAGTGAGAGACTGAACATGCAGCGGATTATCGCTAATCAGAGGAATAATTTAAGTGTTGTGTTTGTGTTCACGGCTGCTGCGTCTCTCACAACAAACTCATCTAAAATATAAATGTGTGTGTGTGTGTGTGTGTGTGTGTGTGTGTGTGTGGTTCTAGATCAGGAGTTTGTGCAAAACAATATGTTCCGAAGCAGAAACAAAAACATTTTTATATGCTAGGGGATTTTCTGCTGTGTGTGTGTGTGTGTGTGTGTGTGTGTGTGTGTGTAAAAAGTGACTGTATATAATGCATGAAGATCATGTGACTATTGTTGACACACTATTTCTCTGGTTTGTATTTAATTTCTCTATGGAGTCATTTTTAATTATTTAAAATGTAATTTTAATGATTATTTAATTTTCTATTCCAATCCTGCAGAAAAATTTCATTAAACTGAAATAAAATTACATTTGAATATTGTTTCACATTCATTACACAATTTATAAAGTTATAAATTTATAACATGGTTAAAAGCAGGAACCTCTTTAATGAGGTCTGGGTTACTGTCAGAGCGCTGCTATCTGTGCATCATGCAAAAATATGCAAAATCAGAAGTTCAGATGATATTTACTTTTTTTTATTTAAGACCTGAAATAAACTAGACTTCAATATCTACAACAAATAAATGAACAAATGAATGTTTGTAATTATAAAGTGCACAACTGTGAGCTTGATTAATTTGGAATAAAAGCTTTTTTTTTTCATCTGTCGCATTAAAGCGAGCTCGAGGCTGGGTGTGTGCAATGCTGACATAATGCATGACTCTGTGTGTGTGTGTGTGTGTGTGTGTGTGTGTGTGTGTGTGTTTTCCGTGGGTGTTGGCTGTCTGACGTCAGTGCAGTCTAACACTCCTCTCACTGTGCAGCTGCTGGGAGTGTGGGAAAGTCCGGCCGCTAACACTCGGCTCATGTGTTAGACACACATCACTTTTCGGTCTTTAAATCTAACAAAATCACTTGTACACGTTTCTCATCCTGCAGAAATCCTACAAAAGTAAAAAGTCATTTTCAAGTAAAAAATAATGAGACAATTTCTGTTATTTTATTAGCATAATAAATATTTGTAGTAAATATTAATAATTAACCTTTCAACGATCAAGAATAATATGCATAATTGTAACTATATATAAAAGTTCCATTACATGCTTAATACATATATACATTTTTATATTATTAAATTATTAAATAATGAAATTATTTAAGAAATTAAATAAGAAATACAGTCTATGAAAGGTCCAATTTCATATTACTTTATTTTAAAAATTCATGTTAAAAATTATGTACAAGTCTATGAAGTGCCTATGAACTGTCAGAAAGAGAGAATGAAATGCATCTTGAGTGTTTCAGGGCCACATTTTCTCCATCGAACACCGACCAGCTGAACCCAGGACTGTTTATTGTGTACGTCTGTGATATTTAGTCAAAGTGTGTGTAGCCTCGTTCACACCTCGCATTAACACGCGTGACGCTGAGTCGTAGCGTGCACGTGACGCTGAGTCTAACTGTGTACATAATATTTAAAATTTTTGATAGGTCTATTACACTGCCTCAGCTTTTATGATTTTAGTCAAGTGTTCATAAGTGTGTGTGTGTGTACATAAATGTGTGTACTTAAGTGTGTATACTTAAAAGTGTGTCTACCTAAGTGTGTGTGTGTGTGTGTGCGTGAGTGTGAGAGAGAGAGAGAGAGAGAGAGAGAGAGAGAGAGAGAGAGAGAGAGAGAGAGAATGCAGTATTCGTGTGTTCAAAAAGGCAGAGTTTTTTTTTTTTTCCTCTCCAGGAACTAAGATCCCGCCAGACTGTTGAACTCGCTGAACACCAGCTCCAACTCATAAAACACTTTTTCAGTCATAGAAAAAGGCAGAAAAAGGCAGATTTTTCTTCTTTGTGTCATATCTGCAATATGCGGATATTATATGCGGAACCCTGCTCACGGAACGTGAAGATAGAGTAAGTTCATATAATAGTAACAGGAGATTCAGTTTCAGTTCAGACCGCTCCAAAATAAAACCATATTTCTACAAAAAAAGAAAAATCTGCTGCCTCATATCACTCACACAGACCGCGCTGTGCACAGAGCTGCACATCTATAGCTTTCCAAAAATTATCATATAATTAATTTTAAAAATTGCGTAAATCTTGTACATTCAATGTGCATATTTTTCATCATTCTTAAATGATTGGTCTTCATTGTTATTAAAACAAAATGTTCTCAGAAAATCATACGTCCATTATAAAGAAAAAACTGCATCCCAGTTTTATAATAGATTCTGAAAACATGTCCAGTGAACTTTTCTGATCTTTCTGTAACCTAATAAACCCAGAAACTAAACTACATCCTTAAACTGCCGTCAGCTGGAGCGTAAATAACAGTTTCTTGAAAAAAAAATGCACGCATGCTTCTGGTTTAAATTTTAATTCGAAAATACCTATAAATATTTTGAGCAATAAACGGATACAGATACAAATACAGATAATAGATTGTGTTACACCTCTAGTGTGTACATGAGTGTGTGCGTACATGCGTGTGTGTACACGGGTGTGTGTAATGATCACATACAGCACTGTCCCTCAGTGGGAGCAGCTTTAGTGACTCTGATTTATAAGTGGCATTCCCCCGATCACCTGCCTCGAGCGCAAACACACAGCGATGACGCAGGTACAGCTAAGTCCCCCCCCCCCCTCTCTCTCTCTCTGTCTCTCTGTCTGTCTGTCACTCTGTCTCTCTCTCTCTTGTTTACCTCAGGCCTCTATGAGCGTAGCTCTTTGGCTTGGGGGCTGTGTGTGTGTGTAATCTGAGCTGTTGAAGCTGTAAATCCGAGCTGAAGCGTGTTGTGCTGTCGCTCGGACACGAATGCCAGGCTTAACCCCCCTGCCCCCCCTTGCCCCCCCAGGCCCCTCCCCATGATGTGTTTCAGCAAAAACAGACGGCTGATAAATAATATCCCATCATGGACATGAAAAAATACAACAAAAATGACTTCAAACCTGCTACTGAGAAACACCAAGCTTGTCTTAAACAAATGACTGCTTTTTAAGCAGTTTTTAAGGGAACATCTTAAAATGTAAAGCAACGGTAAAAAGCACCAGAAAACAGCTTAAAGTGCCACTTGACCAGTGCAGGGCTGCAAAGTTCCTTCATCGGCCTGACAAAATCTCCGCTAAGCCGCGAGTCTCCGAGTCCGGGGCTTTGGCTTCACTCCACGCCGACTAATGACAAACACGTGTTTGTAAGAACAACAAAAACGCCCGGAGCCGAGGGAAGGTCAGCGCTATTACGTCAATGATGAACTTTTTCCCACAATGGCACGGTTCAGACTGCAGCGGTCTTTGGCTACACGTCGCGTGAGTCGACTATGAAAGCGACCTGAACGGAGCTCGCCTCCAGACTCTTAGTCCCAAACTCCTCATGTGGAAAATTCTCAACTTGAGCTGGTTTATTAATCTACCAATGCTTTTTTCTCTCTCCAAAAAAGACTGATAACTTTCAGGTGCTGTGAATTTTGTGTGTTTTTTTTTCTCATTCATTTCACAACAGAAGTGTTAATTTGGATTTTCAAAGCCGAGCTGATGAGAGAGTTCAGAGCGCTCCGCACGAGTGTGTGACATACCAAGCTTCTTTCCTAAATGGACTCCGGCAAAGCGACGTGAAAACTCTGCTCGCCTCTCCGTGTCTCTCTCTCTCCCTCCTTCCTGTTTACTCGAGGTCTTTCCTGTCTGCTTTTTACAGTTTACTTTGCACATTTCACTCCAACAATAATACTGATGTGGATTTTATGATTGTTTTGATCACTCAAACACCTTTTCTTTAGCTTTGTCACTTAACCTCTATAAAAACCTCTCAATAAAGATAGTAAAATTAAATTAGAAAAAAGTCGCCATGTCGACTAAACAGATTAAAAGCTTTCAAGGATATTAAAAAGTACATAAGCCATTTTATTTTAAACCATTAATAATTATAAATAAATAATAGAATAATGTGAACAGAAGTTCTTAGAATTTAAAAATTTAGTTGCACGTAGGCGGAGTTTGTGCTGAATTATCACAGCTCATTCTACTGACAGATATCAAGGAGATAAAAATCCCAATTTCACTAATACTGTTTACATCATAATCGTATATGACTAGTAAATTCACTTTCTCCAAATAGCGTAACATTTTATTTTTATATTTTATTATAATTTAATAACACACACACACACACACACACACACACTTTAATCTGCCCTCATTCTCAATACACATGCGTATATACAGACAGACACACACACACACACACTAATCTGTCCACATTCTCAACACACACAGGCACGTGTGTGTGTACACACACGTTAGGGCTGTGCGAAATTGCAAAAAAAAAAAAATCTAGATTTTTTCAACTTTATTACTTTATTACTTTTATTTATTTCAACTGATTGAAATCTGTTCTTACATATTGCAGTTGAAAAATTATGCAATTTATTTATTTAAAGCTTTTATGCATTAGAACGGACTTTGGAAAAACAGTAACAGCACCATCTATAGCAAACAGTGCAAACAATGGCTCTTTTAAAGAAAGGATATTTTAAAGAAAGGATATTTAAAGAAAGGATATTTAAAGAAAGGATATTTTAAACATTGTTTACACTATTTGCTATAGATGGCGCCGTTACTATCTTTGTTAGTGAACTCAGTGAACCCTTCTTTCTCGTCAGAGTGAATGGGGACCGTGTCTTTCGTGACATGAAATGCCACTACAACTGAAGTCAACTCGGGGTGTTCTTCTCAAATCCGAGTGCCTTCCTCATTTACGGAGTGACGTCAACATGGCTGCTCACAGCATCAGAAATAAACAAATCCAAACTTCTTACCTTTAAATGAGTCACACTACATACAAGTATTAGTTTTAGATTACTCAACATACAGACATATTCGTTTGTTAAATCTAAAACACTGACTATCCAGTTCATAGTTTGAGAAAGAAAATACACATCACTCATCTGAGTTAGCTGCCTAGCTGTTTGCTAACAAAATACGAACACGGGGCGTCACTTAGGACGTAATGCAGCATTATTAGGGGGCCAAGCACTGAAGGTGTGCAGGCATCCTACTGTTATTCTACCTCTTGTTCTTCTTCTGGCTCAGGTGTCAGAAGCCCATAGAACCGCCTGGTAAAATGTTGTGAAATTTGACACACTGATTGCGGAGGGTCTGAGAAACATTTTGACCAAATTTGTGACAAGTGCTGCCAAAGCACTAGCGCCACCATCAGGTCAAATTTGGGCCTAATTTGGAAGTATGTTTATGGTCATAACTTTTGAGCCTTGTGTCCAAAATTTAAAAGCCAGGCATCCCTGGGTCGAGACGACTTCAACGTACCCTTGATGCACATGAAACTTGATATGCATCTTCAGGACCATGTCCTGAATGTACCCAAGAAGTTTCATGACTGCACCACCTTGTGGTCAAGAACTGTAAAGATTTTTATTTTTTTCCTTATATCATTTGAAGAGTTTGTGCTCTTGTCAGGCTCACCGAGTCTGGGTGCTTGGCCCCCGAAAATGCTGCTTGTTCATCTGACTTTTCAAACCTGTACCAATTCCATATCTCTGAAGTGGTATTTGAACCTCAGTCCTCGGCGAAGTGCTGCCTGTTTATCTTGGCTTTTTTTTTTTAAATCCAAGTGCGCAGTGTTTTTGAAGCGTGGGCTGTAGGAGGCGTTCGGTGTTCTTCCTTCACATTGGTTTAAACTTTTAAATAGCATTTGTGTGTATTTTAATTAAAAATTTAAACATGCAAATACTATATTAGAACATTTTGAGCATCAATTCAACATAAACATACAATTAATCATGAAAATCGCCCAGCACCTTAATCTGTCCTCATTCTCAACACACACATGCACACACACACACAGAAGCACACACGTGTACACACACACACAGACGGACACACGTGTACACGCACACACAGACGGACACACGTGTACATGCACGCACACACACACACAGACACACACACGTGTACACACACACAGAGAAGTACACACGTGTACACACACACACACAGACACATACAAGTGTGCACACACACAGACGCACACGTGTGCACACACACACACACACGTGTACACACACACACAGACACACACGGCACTGAAGTCGTGTAAGAGGAAGAGAAACAACAGGAACTCGACCTGATTTGGGCACAGCGGCTCCATCAGCTCGGAGCTGAAACGCCTTGTAAGGGAACAATCTGGCTTTATCAAGAGAGATCAACACACACACACACACACACACACACACACACACACACACACACACGAGTGAACTGGGCTGCTGATGGGAAAATCATTTACTAAGTGAGTGTCCCAGCCTCCGAGGCTCCATGTTTTCATTTGGAATTTTTTCATATGTAATTCTCAGAGCTGATTTTTATCCATGTTTCACATTTTACATGTGATGACTGACAAGACTGTGAAAATCACCGCTGCCAGAATAATTCACAAATCACTTAAGATTCACCTGCTATATTATTTATTTACTTGTTTATTATATTACATACATATACACACACACATATAGATAGATAGCTAGATAGATTTTTATAGATTGATAATAACTAACTTAATTTTTTTTACTAAAAAAATTACTGTTTATACTTTTCTTGTGTAAATTTTAATCTTTTGTATTTCATTATATTGAGCTTCTTCAAAATTTGTGTTGTTCTGGTCTTATTATCTTATTACACACACACAATTCTGTATCTGACCCAAATTCTTCATTTGGAGCATCTGATTTAACAGATGCTGAACTTTGCTTAAAGAATGCCAATCTGTTGTAATGACTGTAATGATTTAATTTATAATAAATTAAGAATAATAAATGTATTAAACTTTATATAAATTATAAAATAGTCCTGTGCTGGGGGGAGGGGGGGTTGGGGGGAACGATCAGGACAGATAAAGACACTCAGATGTGTAATGAAGACTTTACAAATCGCTGCTTTTTCTATTCATTCGTAAATTAAAATCCATCAGCAGCAGCGATGCCGTAAAATTACTGATCAATAATTCTGAAAAATAAAAATGATTTTGATATTTTGGTGTGTGCTTCTGGTTCCATAATGCTTGACTGCTGCTCTGTAATATTATACGACCCGCTCTCAATGCTAAAGATTTGTTTTTATGACATTTTTCACATTCCTCCAGCTGAAAATGCAGTCAGAAAAATGCCATCACTCTAACAGCATAATAAAGACATAAAAATGGATACAAAGGAGAATCATCAGCTTAATATTTACCCTTTAATTTTAATTTAAAGTTTAATTAAATTCATGAACTAATCAAGTTGTTAAACTAAAAATAATTAATGTCATTAAAAAGTTTTACTTCCTTAAAAAATGAATTACTGAAAATAATTAGTATTCAAATTTATGTGAATACTATTTATAATTTATAATTTTATACAGCTGAAGAAAAGTTTTATTCATTCACCTGCAGTTTTCTTATTGTGCACATTTAGCTTTTTATAGTCAATTTTCCTTCAGCTGCAGAATCTTGATCTTTAAAAAAAACATCATGATGAGTGAAGGAAAAAAATACTGCAGTTTTAAAACTTCCTGATGAAAGTGAAGAGTAAATGATCGCTACACTATTATCATTAGATTTTATCATGTAATATATATTTGTTATGATAATAATATAATTTATTATTATGAAAGAATATAAACTGCACAATTACTCACAATTACTGTGATTTTTTTTTAGCTGTTTCTAAAAACGATGTATTCAGTCCTCATTGCTTTTCAGAACATTGTTGTAGAAAACCTCAGTTCTGATGATCTTCAGAATCGTCTTTTCAGAAATTACATAAAGCACAGGTACTGCATCAGATAAATTTCAATCTCCAAACACATCAAAAACACAACTAAAAGGTACTTTAGGTACCTTCTGTAGCAATACCAAATGTGTGGCTGTTGCTGTACTCACTTTAAATCATTGCTACAAAAACAATAAAACCAATGAAATACACTTTAAAACGGTTATTAATGTAAATATAACTAAAAATGCATTTTTTCAGTCTTAGATACGACTTGGATCAGTTCCTTGAGGAAACAGGTTTAAGAGTTCTGCTGGACTAAAGCATCGTTTATAAACTGATCCTTGTGCTTGTGATGCTCAGATCATCAGGCCAATGCTGATGCGAACACGACGAGTATAACACACGGGAGAAGAGGAACCAATTAGTGGAACTGTGGTTCCCTTGGTGAGAGCCTTTGGTTCACACGCGTCATGGAGACTAAAGACTTCAATAGCTGTTTGGGTAAAAGAATTCATTCCTTTAAACAGTCCCTGAGGTTCAGATCTCACGCGCGACATTAACACTATAACAGCGACTTCATTTCACACGTTCTTCATTTATGCTAATTAATTATGACGCGTGATAATCAAAATGATTAGTCTGTGGTATTTAGTGGAACCAATCAAAACACATAGCTCAACTGAAAGTCTTTAAAGCGTTAATTCCTTAAAAATTAATTTATGTAAATATTAATGAGTTTATAATCTTACACAACATGACGCAGGACTTTTAATTAGGATCAGATTTTCTAAAAATGGACTTTCAGCTATGTTTTCAGTTAAATCACGTATAAAAGCCAGCAAGCTTCAGCGTTTTCACAATCTGCAGCGTAAATGTGCCTTTATTTGGAGATTTTTGTCCTGGGCATGATGTGCGACTAACCAGTCACGTGGGCTGGTAGTTAATGTTTAATATCAACAATTTTAAAGCAAAAGAGACAGAAATGAGCTCACGTAACTTTCACAGCGGACAAACGCAGTTGCATCAGAAAAACTTGGTGTGGTTTTAATATGAATATCATGGAAGTCATGTCTTATGTTCTCTGATGGTTTATAGTTTTCCAGATTTTAAGTCGTTTTCAGGTGAAAGTTAAACTCGCTGTAGAACAGAATCATATTCCGTCTTTCTGTTCACTTTAAATTTATTCAGCTTTCATCAGGAAGCTACACACAGTAATCCATAATGGCAAAGCAAAAATATGTTTTTAGAATTTTCCACAAAATATATGTACATTACATATAATATATTACACACTCACTGTCCACTTTATTAGGAACACCTTTACACCTGCACATTCATGTAGTTATCTAATCAGCCAATCATGTGGCAGCACAATTCATAAAATCACACAGATACAGGTCAAGAGCTTCAGTTAACATTCACATCAAACATCAGAATGAAGAAACAGTCTGATCTCTGAGTGGTTGTTGGTGTCATATGGGCTGGTTTGCTCTCCAGGGATTTTCACACGCCTCAGTCTCTACAGTTTACAGAATGGTGCAAAAAACAAAAAACACCCTGTGAGTGGAGGGTCTGCAGGATGAAACGCCTTGTTGATGAGAGAGATCAGAGGAGAATGACCAGACTGAGCTGAGCTGACAGGAAGTCTACAGTAATTCAAATAATCACTCTTTACACCGGTGGTGAGCAGAAAAGCATCTCAGCATGCACAACACATCAAGCTTTGAGGTGGATGAGCTAAAACAGCAGAAGACCACATCAGGTTCCTCTACTGTCAGTCAAGAACAGGAATCTGAGGCCATCAAAGACTTAAAGACTTATTTATTTAGTTTAGCGTTTACTGAATAGGCGTTTTAGGTAAAGGAGTAGATCTAGGGGACTCAGGG
>CM074984.1:103991-117410 GCA_037576825.1 Pangasius krempfi
CATCAGAACCCACACTGTAGCATCAGAACCCACACTGTAACATCAGAACCCACACTGTAACATCAGAACCCACACTGTAACATCAGAACCCACACTGTAACATCAGAACCCTGAAGAGGTTGAAGCCAGTCATTATTCAGTAAATGAGGAAAGTGGTGTGTGCGCGCAATGTTGGTGTGTGTGTGTGTGTGTGTGTGTGTGAGATGTGGGTGTGTGTGTGTGTCTGTGTGAGATGGTGTGTGTGAGATGGGGTGTGTGAGATGTAGGCTTGTGTGTGATGTTGGGGTGTGTGTGATGGGGTGTGTGTGTGAGATGGTGTTTGTGTGTGTGAGACGGGGTGTGTGTGTGAGACGGGGTGTGTGAGACGGGGTGTGTGAGACGGGGTGTGTGTGACGATGTGTGTGTGAGTCAGGGTGTGTGTGTGTGTGACGATGTGTGTGTGAGACGGTGTGTGTGTGATGGTGTGTGTGAGATGGTGTGTGTGATGTTGTGTGTGTGTATGTGTGTGTGATGTTGGGGTGTGTGTGTGTGTGATGTTGGTGTGTATGTGTGTGATGTTGGTGTGTGTGTGTGTGTGTGTGTGAGATGGTGTGTGTGATGTTGGGGTGTGTGTGTGTGAGTGTGAGATGGTGAGTGTGAGATGGTGTGTGTGTGTGTGTGATGTTGGTGTGTGTGTGTGTGTGTGTGTGTGTGTGTGTGTGTGTGTGTGTGTGTGTGTGAAGTCGTTTCATTTCGTTTGCTGTCTCGTGTTGACGCTTGGTCCCGAGAGAGACGTTTGGCGTGAGGTGAATCAGCTCGCCTCGTCTGCTCGCTCTCGCTCTTCCTGTTGTTCCTGTCGAATCAGTGACCTTTCTGCGTTGTGCACGAGCTCATGGGAAAAGTGGGCGTGTCCACAGGAAGTGGAGTGTGTGAGCGGAGCCTGGACTGTGGACTGTGGAGTGCAGCAGAGACGCGTCAGGAAAGAGTTTACCGAAAAAACACAAAAACTTTTACTGCATGTTAACGGTTTATTCCAGGAGTTTGTGTGGCTGATCCTGATCCTGATCCTGTCTGTCACTCACACCAGAAACTCCTGCAGGAACAGGAAGTAAGCTCTGCTTACCTGGTTATAGTAATTATTCTAATATTCACTAGCTTACTAGCATCCTTAACTAGCTGCTAATGAGAAATAGCCACCGCTGTAGAGGTTTAGAGGAGCTTTGCTAACTTGCAAGCTAGTTATTTATGCTAACGGGTCCCACACTCCCTCAGCTGGACGCGTTATCTTTTCAGTGCACAGTGACCTCATGATGAGCTTCCAGGAAGTGTTGAGTCACGCCGTGTAAAGTGTTCATCAGCTCGGCGACTCACACACCGATGTCCCGCTCGAGAACCGTCATCCAGTGACATCATCGACAGCAAAATCCATCATTTAGTCACGCTCTCGCTTCCCTGAACGCACGGCATGCACAAGGACCTAAATGCAATATGATGTCATTTTTCACTCGAACCCTCAGGACGTCGCGTTCAGCTTCACTGCTGATGTTCACAATCACGGCTTTAATAAAAAGGTGTTTTATTATTTATTACACACATTCACACTTCCCCTGAGAGTCCTGTGGCACAGACCGTGATGTCAAACACATCCGTGGATTTGGAGGAATTTACGTTTACCACAAACCGATGAAAGTGTCTCCAGCTCCTGGATTTCTGAGAAACTCTGAGAAATTCCCAGCCATCTCCTCTTCTTTTTCTTCTTTGTTGACATCAATGATATTTTTAAATTGGACGTTTCACAATCCATCAGTGAGATGCAGGATCATTACTCTTCAAGACGTCGTCCCCTTTCCTGGGAATGTATCAGCTTGTGTTCGTACATGAGCTTTCTTATAAATTCCTGGGAATTGTTCTACTTCTCTTCCCATTTAATTCCAACCTTCAGAGTTTTCCTGGGATTTCACACTGAACTTCTTCCTGCGCTTAAACTCCTGCACGTGTAGATTAAATGTGTGCAAGACTCTTTAGACACGAGAATCTTTTTGTTCTTAAAAACATCAGGCTCATGTCATTGGGGAAGTGAGGAGTGTAAAATTAAGCGTAATATGGTAACCATGCTGTCTGATATCTATAGCTACCGTATATGTACAAAGAAACTGAAATAAAATGTTTTTATAAGTCAAGAACATAGAGCATATACACACTTTACAAAGCTAGCATAGCGCTGACGTATACAAACTTTAAGCATATAGCTGATGTTCATGTACTAAAGATAGCGTAATGCTGCATTATGCAAAGTTCATAGACGATGCGATGATGTCATTCCCGATCTGCCAATCACCACGTCAGATCTCTTCTGGGAAATCCGAAACATCCTAAACGAAGATGCCCAGAGACGTAACAGAAGGTGTCTGTAGTTCAGCGTGAATTCAGCAACTTTAGACACATTTCAGGATTTATCTCAGTTCTCTGCATGTGTGTTGAATACATTATGGCTGTAAATGTGTATGAACAGGCATGGAGCTGTGTGTGTGTGTGTGTGTGTGTGTGTGTGTGTGTGTGTAACTATACTCACACTTGACCCTGACTCACAGCCATACAGCTGTCATCTAAATACAGCTTCTGTCCACAAACCTGCACGCAAACACACAGAGAGAAAATGACAAACAGCTGAGAAACGTTCGTGACCTGTGAGTAAATCACACACCCCGAGCTCTGACGTGACCGAGTACATCACATCCTGTTGAGTTCTGCATTCTGATTGGTCAGAATGTGTTTATTAGTTTCCTATAACAGCAGCTCTGACAGTAGCGCAGCTGCAAATCACAGGTTTATTATAATTAATGCACTCGTTTTAATACGTTATTGTTTCTATAGTAACGGCTCATTCACAGGGTCTCGTACAGCGGACGCTTCATTAATAATAAACTTGTTTAATTGATGAATGTGTTGAGAAAATGTTGATTTAATATTTACAAAATGTTTTATAAAATGATCTGAAATGAGTCTCTGTGAGAATAATCTCAAACACGCCATTTAAGATCCAGAATAATCCACTGTAACGCTGCAGCACTGTTTGCTCTGATAATGCAGATGGGTGTGTCGATGAGAGCAGGCTGCACATCTGGAGCCACAGCTGTGTGTGTGTGTGTGTGTGTGTGTGTGTGTGTGTAGGTTATCACAGATAGCTGTGGTGATGAAGAGACTGATGTAAGCGAGAGACCTGAGTGAATTCAGATTCAGCTACAGAGTGCTGTGTGTGTGTGTGTGTGTGTGTGTGTGTGTGTGTGTGTGTGTGTGTGTGTGTGTGTGTGTGTCCCAATCGGGTGGATGGGAATGTCTTCAGTGTGACATCATAATTACCCAGAATGCCTTGCTGGCTGGCTGCCATGCGGTGTAGGTGGAGCTTCCTTCTGGACTTTTCCACTTGGAGAGGACGACGTGCTTCACTTTGCTTTCCATCACACTCACACTGTTGTCATGGAAACTGGCGAATACTCTTTAATCAGTGACCCCCTGTTTACGAGCGCCAAGTGCCTCTCTCGCTCTCTCACTGACACACACACACACATACACACACACACACACACAGAGCATGGTGATGTACAGGACATGTTTACATAAAAAAAAAAAACATTTCACATTCTGAGTTTAGGATATGAAGAGAAACAACATGATGATGTCATCAAAAGTGCTCCAGCCAAAGCGTGTACAGACTGTACACGCGCACACACACGCGCACACACGCGCATACACACACACGCACACAAACACACACGCACACACACACACACACTGAGCTGTCAGTGATAGTTAAAGCAATAATGGCTTAAAAAATAATTATTTTAACTTGACTCGGGTCAAATTTGTTTTTTGTGACATTTTTCTGTTTAAAACAATTTCAGGGGCAGAGCTACTAATGAGCTCAGTATGTGTGGAGGGACACAGGGTGGGCCTTGTGGATGGGCGGGCACAGGGTGGGCCTTGTGGATGGGCGGGCACAGGGTGGGACTTGTGGATGGGCGGGGACAGGGTGGGCCTTGTGGAAGGGCGGGCACAGGGTGGGCCTTGTGGAAGGGCGGGCACAGGGTGGGCCTTGTGGATGGGCGGGGACAGGGTGGGCCTTGTGGATGGGCGGGCACAGGGTGGGCCTTGTGGATGGGCGGGCACAGGGTGGGCCTTGTGGATGGGCGGGCACAGGGTGGGCCTTGTGGACTGTGGACTGTTCACTTCACCTCATCATACAGTAATCAGATTTTTCACATGGTGTTGTAGTGACGCTTTACACGTGTCAGTGTTTGCTGAAGCTAATTAATGTTGTTGTGGTAAAATATTTACCTTTAAATTTCGAGAGCTAGAATATTCCCTCCTTTTACACCCTCCCTTTAAAAAATACTCATGCTAGGATCTGTACAATGGTTTTTGTTATTATGTAATTATATTAGAATTATGTGTATTATGTAATGTTCTTTAAAAACTTGCTGTGTGTGTGTGTGTGTGTGTGTGTGTGCGTGCGTGCGTGTGTGTGTGTGTGTGTGTGTGTATACACCTCTGCTGCTGGGTTACTTGTAGCTAAAGACCAGCTAAGACAGGTTCACATGTCTCTCTCTCTCTCTCTCTCTCTCTCTCTCTCTCTGTGCCAGCAGACTGGGTGTGCGTTTCTTCCCCAGTGGAATGTGTGCAATGCAAACAAATCCACTCAGGGTCTGTTTAAAATGCGGCAGGGGGAAGTGTGATTTCCTCTCAGCGATCCTGTAAACTGGGAAATGGAGAGAACGTTTCAGAACATTTCGGAGTGAAAAAAACTTAATGTTCATTGGTTTGGTCATTTTTTTTTGAACGTTTTTGTATCAGGATTTTGGTGTAAAACATTCATGATTATGTTTCTAGTCACAGGAATAGCTCCTGTGTGTATGTGTATATTTGTGTGTGTGTGTGTGTGTGTGTGTGGTTGATACAGTACTCCATTTACTCTGTGTACTTTGTGACCTCCCTGAAGACAAAAGCTGCAAAATATGGGAGAAATGTGAAAACCGTTCCTCTTCATCCTCATAAACATTTAAAATGTGATTGGAAGGAGGGCACGGGATGGTGGGGGGATTTTGGAGGGGGGGATTTGTGTGTGTGTGCGTGTGGGCGTGTGTGTGTGCGTGTGTGTGTGCGTGTGTGTGTGTGTGCATGGGGTCAGTTGATTGGTAGAGTGGTGGCGGGGAATGCTGAAGGGCGATAGTGGTGTTGAACGCTGAGCGTTCTCGTCTCCGAGTCGATTTGATCTGCGACTCTGTTGACACATGAGACTTTGCGCTGTTTATCCCATAAACACAAGAGTTCGTTTTTCTTTTCTTTAAACACATCTTTGTTGTCAGTAATCCTTCATTTACTGACTTACAGGTCACTGAGAGCTTTGGGGACGTTTCATCGCATGAACGAACACACACACACACACACACACACACACACACACATACACACTGATCTAGAGCACATCAGAACAGCATGTACAGTTTCTGACTTGTGTCACATGCAGCTCGTTTACTGATTGATAAAATATCAACAAAACATCGGTTTGATAAGTGTGTTAATGCTTATTATTATTATTATTATTATTATTATTATTATTATTGTTATTATTTTGCTTGTCTGATCTCTTCTTATTAGAAAATGAGCTGCATTTCAATTCAATTCAATTTTATTTGTATAGCACGTTTAACAGTGAACATTGTCTCAAAGCAGCTTTACAGAACATAAGAAACAGAAAAACATGCAAACAAACAAAAACATGCAACAGTCCTAGATGTCAGACAAAATGATCCCTAGTGAGCAGCCTGAGGCGACTGAGGCGACTGTGGTGAGGAGAAACTCCCTTAAAGAAGAGATTACATTGCGGTGTAACTTTCGCCCATCATGCAGTCGTCTGTGTGCTATCTGTGAAAATAATGAATTTTGTTTAATCAGCATTTATCACTCAGTTAGCTAGTTTTGGTTAATGATGTTCTTTTTTTATTATTTTGATTAATGAGCATTTTAAAAGGATTCTTCTCGTGGTGTAAAGGTTTATTAGCTGTGTTAATAACGTCATTAAAATCCTGAATTCTGATTGTTCTCTCTCTCTTCTCTTGTACTTTAGTCCTACTTTGTCACTGATTATGATCCCACGATCGAGGACTCGTACACCAAGCAGTGTGTGATCGATGAGAGACCTGCACGGCTTGACAGTGAGTCCACACACACATATACACACACACACACACACACACACACACATACACAGAGTCATTACCTGTTACACAGCTACTTCATCTGTTGGCAAAATAATGTTCAATGCTAGCAAGCTTTTTTCTTAGTCTCGACACAAAATAAATAAATTACAGATTGGCCATGGAGCTCAATTCATGTTAAATTGTGAGTCCACACATACACACACACACCTGCACATACACACACACACGTGCACATACACACATACACGTGCACATACACACATACACGTGCACATACATGCACCATACATACACACAGGTACACTCACACATACACGCACATATACATGGACAAATACGTGCGCCATACACACGTACACGTACAAGCACCATACACTCACACGTGCACGCACACGGACAATCACACGTGCACACACATAGAAGCCAAAGATATATATTATATACATTATAATTTATATTCATTATATATTTATGTATATAATAAATTATATACATTATAATTACTCGCATTTTTATTACAGCCACTACTCTCCTATATTACTCTCCCCACCGTCCTGTTGTGTGTCACATCTGTGTTACGTTTACTGCCATGTCTGTTGTGTGCTACACCATTCACCCACATTAACCTTAAAATATATCTTACAGTTAATTTGTTATCTGTCTCTCCTTAAGAGACCATAGATTATTAAATATCTAATAATTTTAATAAAGTCTCAGTGGTCCTTAGAAGATGGAGGGAGTGGTGGTGGCAGGCCCAGAAAATAAGTAATTAAAATAAAATAAAACAGGAAATGTCTGTTTTTATCTTGGTACATCAGGCCACTTAACTCATTTTCATTTTTATTGTTTGAGTACTCCACTACAGAATGACTCAGCACACCCCTCACTAATCTACACGTTTTGCAGATACGATTAAAAATAAAGCGGATGTAATTTTGGGAATGTTGATGTCAGGTTTGATTAAAGACACGCAGCAGCACATTGATGTTGGAATGTTAGTGTTTGAGCCATGCAGAGGATAAAATTCATTATTCCGGAGGAGCTGTGTCTGGAATCTCTCTCTCTATCTCTCTCTGTCTCTCTCTCCCTCTTTCTCTCTCTCTCTCTCTGTCTCTCTCTCTCTCTCTCTCTCTCTCTGTCTCTCTCTCTCTCTCTTTCTCTTTCCCAAAAGCAGCTCTCTGTGGACATGAAAATTCAGACGGCATTGATTAAACTCTGTAACCTCGTCTCTCAGCTCTGTAGCATGTGTGTGTGTGTGTGTGTGTGTGTGTGTGTGTGTGTGTGTGTTAAACCACGGCCTCACAGGTTCAGTGGAAATTCAGCTCTTAATAAACTCAATCACAGCATAAACACAGAAAGGGAAATATAAACTGTTCTGTTTTTCTCACTGCAGCTCCAACACCTCTGCAGCATTCTACACACAATAAACTAAACATTTGCTCACAGATTCACATCAGTTGTTAAAGGAACGACACAAAATGATGCCACTAACAGGGACATATGGTTTTTTTTTTGTAAAGATTGTGTTTATTCTAAAGGTAATGTTCGGTCATGGTTCTGATAATATTTAGTTCAGACATTATTGAAAACTGTTAGTGTTGTTCCTGATGAAGACTTTTTATGTTGGTAAATAACACACGATGAATGATGACAAAAAATCTATGTATATCGTCCAAAAACAGATTTTATTTTATTTTTGCATAGAATCGTTCCTGTTCAAATCGCTATGCCAGAAACTGGATTAGAGCTAAACAGCAGCTAATTATTCTGTCTTTTAAGCAAATCTTAAAAAAAAAAATACATTCATGTCTAAAGATTTATACACACAAGACTCACAAGTGTTTTAACCAAATGTGTGTTTAGCTACAGAACAGCAGCTCAGTGAAGTTTCACTCCATTTAAGACACTGAATAAACCGTGCCATGTGTTTGTGCTGTTTTCAGTTCAGATGTGCAGCTGAGAGAGACGAGACCCTGCGTCTGATCTCGTTTAATTATTCAGTCATCCAATCTCTGTCAGGTGGCAGAGATGGCTGCAGTTACAGATAAATACTTTATTTAAAAAATATGGCAGGCAAACAGATCCAAAACCGTACGAAACAGGCAATGGTCAGGCGAAGAACAAGCTTGGATAGACATAACCGATTCCAAAAACTTAGTATGTGAGCAGTGAAACACAGGACGATACTTTGCATTGCGAGTCTGTTCATGACTGGGCTTTATAGTGTGTGTGCGCACGCATGAGCATGTGTGATTGTGTCCAGGTGCAAACAGTCAATAATCAGGTGACACGGAGTGTGTGTGTTGGGAGGTGTAGTCCATGGTGGCCATGTTTGCAGGCCACAGTGCATTCTGTGGTAGGCATGACTCGACGGCACACGGCAGGTTCGGCGGAGGGATGAGTCTTAAGAAACGGTCTATGATTACCATGATGACGGTGTTGTCCTGGGATACTGAGAGGTCTGTGAGAACGTCTATGGCCAGGTGTGACCATGGTTGATGAGGTGTGAGGAGTGTTTGCCGACAGGGCTAGGGTTAGGGCCGGAAAAAGCTTCTTAGAAAAGAATGCTACTGGATGGAGCTTGGGATTCTCTCCAAAGCATTGTGACAGCATGGCACCAACCCCTGTTTCTGAATCATCTATTTCTTTGATTAAGGGCTTTAGTCGGTCTGGCTGCTTAAAAATGGGTGCCATGGTAAACAGTTCTTTGAGCCACTTCAAGGCATGTACACTATGTGTTCCATTTGAGTCTCTTTTGACCTTTCTGTAACACTGACATTAGGGGAGAGGTGATTGAGCTGAAGCTCCAGATGAATCATCTGTAAAAGTTGGCAGTCCTAGGTGTGGCAGTGGGCATGTGGTCGAGCGTTGGCTGTGGACGGAGAGGAAGCGGATTGAACCGGCAGGTAATGCGTGATGATTCTGATTCCCAGTCTACTTATTTGTGTCTCTTTGTGCTTTGTGACTCCCATAACCAGGGTGAGAGAGTGATATAGCTCACACACACACACACACACCGATATGCACATAGAGGAGCGTGAACTTGAACTTGATGGAGCAAAGGTTATGGACCTTTTCCTGCTGATTTGTCCTTTGTTGAGTTTTTGAAAGTGTGCCGAAAAGCGTGGAATGAATAAACGTGAGCTTGGAGCTCTGCTAAAGTTTCGGCATCATTGTAGAACCCCATGTATGAGGGTGTGGAGGAAGACTTTGTGTGTGTCTTGCAAGCTCCACCAACTAGCTCTCACCAGTTGCGGGAGTCACTGAAAGCACAAAGAGACAAATAACTAGACTGGCGGTAATAAGACACAGGTGCTGTTTCAACCCACCTCCTCTCCGTCCACAGGCCTACCACGGCCCCACCGTCACTCTAGGAATCTTTGAAATTCTGTGAAGTTATGTGCTGCACAGGTCTAGCTTAGTGAACCAGTTGCAATGGATAATGATACTTGACTGTGATCTGGTTTAACCCTCAATAATCGATGCATCTTCATGAAATAAAACCCAGCTGAGCAGGGGATGTGGAGGGCCTGATATATCCCAGGTTGAAGGCTTCCTTGGTGCACTCCTCCATGGTCTGGTTTTTGGTGGAGGATAAGTGATCAGTTTGGTTGTGAGCAGGCATGGTGCCAGGCATGAGCTCATATGGCTCAATCATAGGTTCTGTGAGGGGGCAGGACACTAACCTTGGCCTTACTGAAAACTTGTTTGAGTTCATGGTAAACAGGTGGAATTTCCACACTGGAGCAGCTTTCTGGGCTTCTACAGCCAGGAGCTGAGGAATTTTGAGACATTTTGCATGACAGTGAAAAGCAGGTGTGTGCTCAGGTTAAGTGTGTCAACAAGGGTTCAATCTGTGAAGTTTCCAGCAGCTTCGGAGTTGATCAGTGCTGTAATAGTGGATATACTTTCTAAGTGTTTTTTCTGGAATTTAATGGAAAATGCCTGAGAAGATCTGAGAAGAAAATGAGATGGACTCACTGTAACTAAGCAAGGGGAGGAGGTGGTTCACTCAGAGGGGAGTCATGGAACTTTGGGTTCTGGGCGTGATGAACATTGTGCAACATTGTGATGGACATTGTGCAACTTGATGTGTCGAATTGGTGAAGTAGTAACATAGTCCATCCTTCTGGCGTTTGTGGTGTTCCACAATGCTCAGTTTAGCTTGGCCGATCGGCATGGGTTCTGTGGTGCTAGGGTCTGAGATTGAACTGCTCTCCACTTTATCATATGTTGACCCTTGAGGAGCTTATCTAGGCATATGGAGAGGTCAATCATTGAGTCAAGACACCTTGTCATCACAGCAGGTGAGCTCAGTGAGAGTGTCCTGGTTTAAGCCTGGGCAATAGGCTGCTTTGAGCGGTCATTGCATCCACTGTCAGCGGCGAGGCTTCTGAACTCCAGCACAAACTCAGCAGCACTACATAGCCCTTGCCTGTCAGAGAGAAGCTGCTCTTCTAATTCTTAATTCTTAATTCTTAAAGACTCGTGAGAAAAGTTCAATGAAGCGGTCATACACTGTGACGATCTTATGCTGTGCTTCCCACCTTGCGACCAGACTGCTGTGGTCCAGGCTAGTGCCTTATCTGTCAGCAGGTGTATGAACTGAGAGATTTTGTGTTGCTCTGAAACGTTCTCCTGACCAGAGAAGTAGAGGGAACATTGCAGCAGGAAACCTTTACACATGGCTGGGTCTCCAGAATACTTGTCTGGAAGAGCAATGGGTGTGAGAGCGGGAGGAGAAGTTGCCGTCGGTGCAGCTAGAGATGGTGCCAGTGTGTTAGTAAGCTGTGTGAGCTTGGTGTTGAGTACTGCTTGCTGTTGTTGCTCTTTGATTAAGCGACCCAGAGCAGCTAATTCCTGCTTCCAATTGAACATTCCTGCTGCATCCATGGTGAAGTGTGCTGTCAGGTGGCAGAGACGGCTGCAGTTGCAGGTAAATACTTTATTAAAAAAACGGCAGGTAAACAGATACAAAATGAGACACAACACCTGGGTCAAAACACATGCAAGGGCCAGGCAAAAATAGATTCCAAAAGCCAGAGAACAAACGATTAAAAAAACAGAACATCATGCAAGTAAAATAACAAGGCTTGATATTGGCAGTGAAACAAAGGACAATACTTTGCATCATGAATCTGTTTGTGACTGGGTTTTTTTTTTTGTGTGTGTGTGTGTGTGTGTGTGTGTGTTTTCTGAGAATGTGTGATTGAGTCCAGGTGCAAACAGTAATAATCAATAATCAGGTGGAGTGTGTGTGTTGAGAGGTGTAGTCCCTGGTAGCCATGTTTGTAGGCCGTAATGCATTCTGTGAGTTCAGCGCAGATTCTAGGATTGACGTGACAATCTCTCCATCTTCATTTAGGTTTACAGCATTCAGCAGATGCCCTTATCCAGAGCGACTAACGGAAGTGCTTTTGTGTCTCTATTAAAAACATTCAATTCAATTCAGTTTTATTTGTATACACTTTTAACAATGGCCATTGTCACAAAGCAGCTTTACAGAAATATATAAATTCAGGGTATAAATTTATATAAATATAAATAACTTATAAATTTATCCCTAATGAGCGAGCCAGAGGTGATGGTGATGAGGAAAAACTCCCTGAGACAATATGAGGAAGAAACGTTGAGAGGAACCAGACTCAAAAGGGAACCCATCCTCATCTGGGTGACACCGGATTATAAATCATTTATCTTCTATAACTGTGATGAGAACTCCAACCAGAAGCAGGGCATCAGGATGGATCAGGAAGGTCCGGAGAGCAGAAGGGGTCGGGATCACTGGCATCTCAGGAGTAGCATGTGTAGCTCGACAGAGAGAGAGAGAGAGAGAGAGAGAGACAGATTATTAGGTATGCTAATTGTCCTCTAATGGTTAAGGACAATGTGCAAGCAGGGACTCTGGCAAGACTAGCTATGACAGCATAACTAAAAGGGAGAGCCAGAAGCTAACACAGACATGAGGGCTCCTGGAAAAATAAAGCCTAAGTCAAGTCAAGTCAAGCTTTATTGTCTTTCTGCTACATGTGTGGACATATAGTGGAACAAATGTCGTGTCTCGCGGGACCACGGTGCTACATACAAGTTAAACATAAATACGAACATATGAAAGCACTAGCGACTCCACCATCAAACATCAAAAAACATCCTCATGCTGGTTCACTAGGTCAGGGACTGAGGCCTCATTCACACCTGGCATTAACCTGCGATCTTGGTGATCGTATCGTAAGTGGTCAGCACTAAGTACGTGTCGACGGGGTCCAGTGTGTCTCCGAGACGCATTGTGATCCCATTACTCAGACCATATTCAGGGGACCACATCACATCTGTAGTGTGAATGCAAAAACATCTCGATGCATCCCACACAGCAACGAAGGAACAACTAATCGACTGCGTCATTGCCCTCGCTGTAAAATATGTAATCATTTCGAGACTGTTTGGAAATAGAGCTCTCTGCTGCTAGCCTAATGGATAACGGCATAGCGACGCTATAACAGCAGAGATGAAAGCAGCTGCTTTTTATAGCTTCATTTGTCATCACATCTCTCACTTATTTATAAGTTTCATTAGCAGACCACAAGACTAAAACATCTGAAACAGACCGTAATGGTACATGAGATAGGATTCACGGGACATTTCTACCTGAAAAAAAAAGCAGTGGAAGACTGATGTAATAAATGCGTGCAACGCCCTTCCTCTTGCGGAAATGATGTATGAAATCCGATCAGAAGTGATCCCTGGAGACGCGTTCATCTCAGCTGTCCCCTTGTGATCCGATCACTTGATACGGACGTTAGTACCGAGCATGAGCAGGGACTAAGAGTACCATCTTTCTAAACACTCTGTGGGAGGAGGTTAGTGCTTCAGTAAGTGCTTTATCCTGACTGGGGCAGTGGATCCGGAGTCTGTTCCAGAAATACTGTATGTGAGGCAGGAATACACTCTGGATGTGACACCAATCTCTCTCTCACTCTCTCTCACTCTCTCTCACTCTCTCTCACTCTCTCACTCTCTCTCACTCTCTCACTCTCTCTCACTCACTCACAATCACTCACACTCTCACACTCTCTCTCACTCTCTCTCACTCTCTCTCACTCTCTCACTCTCTCACTCTCTCTCACTCTCTCACTCTCTCTCACTCACTCTCACTCACTCACAATCACTCACACTCTCACACTCTCTCTCACTCTCTCTCACTCTCTCTCACTCTCTCACTCTC
>CM074984.1:123961-128961 GCA_037576825.1 Pangasius krempfi
CTCTCACACACACACACACACACACACACACACACACACACACACACACACACACACACACACACACACACACCCCGGAGGCATTGTGAGATGTTTTTAATGAGGTGATGGTGAGAATCCTTGCTGCAGTGATGTGATCTGACTCTGTCTGGTTTTTTTTTAAGGAAAAATGCTTTTGCAATGGTGTGTGTATGTATGTGTGTGTGTGTGTGTGTGTGTGTGTGTGTGTGTGTGTTTGTACCATCTGTGACCCGCTTCCTTCCTGTGACAGGAAGTTCCAGGAGCAGGAGTGCCCGCCCTCACCGGAGCCGACACGTAAAGAGAAGGACAAGAGCGGCTGCCACTGCGTGATCGTCTGATTGGTCCGTCACCATCGCCACTCATCCAGCTGCTATCACCAAACCCCCGCCCCTCCACCCTGCCTTCTGACATCACATCCTGTATGGATGAACCGCTGCCTTTCTCACACGTGCATGTCTTCAAAAGAAAATAAACAAACACACAGTAACTCTCTGTTCCGGCGTCCTCCGGCTCACGGCGTCCTCCGGCTCACGGCGTCCTCCGGCTCACGGCGTCCTCCGAGACGTCACGACTAGAAGAACCAAACCGTGGTGGAGCTCTGATGGAGCATTTCACCTTCACTTCACTGTACTGACTTCACAACACCGATAATCTCATAATCTCGTCTCACCACAACACTACACGGCGCTTTTACTAAACACGAACGCTTTTTGTATTTTGAAGGTTTTTGTTGCCTTAAAGTGACTAAAACATCACGAATAGACAACACAGGAATGTTGATGAAGAGGCTTTTAGCCATCTTTGTGTTTCCGAAGCTTTTTTTGTGTCTTGTGCCGCATTTGTCTTCTTTCTTGTGCTAATCAACTACTGTACATCAGATAACAAGTGAAACTCGTCTTTATAATAACGCAGCGTTCTCCACAGACCCAGTGAAGCTGGTGGAAATGTGTGTGAGTGTAATGTACATATAGACAGGCCTTAAGCTCATGCTCAGTCTGTGAGCGACGTTCTGCTCGAGTCAGTGTTCTGTCTCTCCTTCACTCTGTCTCTCCTTCACTCTGTCCCTCTTTCACTCTGTCGCTCCTTCATTCTGTCTCTCCTTCACTCTGTCGCTCCTTCACTCTGTCTCTCCTTCACTCTGTCGCTCCTTCATTCTGTCTCTCCTTCACTCTGTCGCTCCTTCACTCTGTCTCTCCTTCACTCTGTCTCTCCTTCACTCTGTCTCTCCTTCACTCTGTCGCTCCTTCATTCTGTCGCTCCTTCATTCTGTCTCTCCTTCACTCTGTTGCTCCTTCACTCTGTCACTCTGTCATGTCGGCCCTCTGGTGAAAATGTGATTTTGATGTGTGTCAGTTGTTGTCATATAAGCGAGCGTGTTTGCTCCACGTGGACGGTGCGTCCTGCTTTCAGCTCTGAGGTTGTTTTTTTTCTCGCTCTGTTCTGACTCTCAGGTTCTCCTCTTCACGCTCTTCTTATTTACTCACTGTTCCTCGACAGCAGCGCACACCCCGGTGCCTCCACAAGGACCATCGCTGATAAATTATTAACCAGAAGTCAATAAACTGGTCATTTTTCTGGCCTTCATTCATTTGCATTTTAACTGACAATGTTTGATTTTTATTAGAATCAAATTGTGGTTTTGTGTTTTTGTTCTGCTGTTAATCCTGAACCTGATTCTTCACTTACAGCGCTGTGCAAAAGTCTTACGCTGGATTTTTACAGAAACTTCATGTCTTTATGTCTTCTGTGTTAGTGTGTAAGTAGACGTTTTCCTCGTTTCCAGACATTTGTTTGATTAAATGTTACAGTAAAATTGTTGTAGTAGATCACTTTGTACAATAAAGTTCAGCAGATGATCAAAGAGAGCAAACAGAAATCTGCAGAAGAACTGTGAAGGTTCTCCTAAAGCTTACAGCTGATTTTCTTCTAAACCCTATAAGACACTGAGAGAACTGAAGCAGCTTTAAATACTGACCTGCTTTAGTTTAAAGTCTTTGATATTTCGTTTTTGTGGAATTCATTCTGAAGGAATCTTCACTTTACAGAATCTTTTTGGACTTTTGCACAGTTCTGTACATTAATCGTAGGAGATTTTCAGATTTAGTGTGTGTTCTGGCAGTTCAGAGAGTTTGATTTCTGACTGAATCCATCCTCACACACGCTGCTGTGTTTATTCTGGTCGAGGGTTTGCGTCACTGTTCCACCGTCACCTATGTTTTTATTTCACTTTTGTTGTCTTCCTATTTGCATTCACGTGTTTCTGTACGAGGGATAAAACTCTTAGTTTTTGTTTTCTCACACTGTAATATAAGATATTAAAAAAGATGGAAGTGATCCTCTGAACAACATGATTAAATGTTTTTACTATATACTTTTATACGTTATTTTCTTATTGGACTAGTTAATGAGTATTTTTATATGTTTGTAAGTGAAGACTGCTCTCATGGAAAGAGCACAACTGTGTATTTGTAAAGAGGAGTATTTAATGATCTCAGTTTATAATAAATATCATAGAGCAGATTATAACAGGCGTTAATATTATTAGCAGCAGTTTATTATTAAGTGCAGACAGGAAGATATGCTAGCGTTCAGTCTGAACCTTTATCCTCAAACACATCCCATGATGCACTGCATCTGGTGGTGATGAGCCTGATCCTCTCGTGATGGCGTAGAGTCTTAAGAGCTGAAGTCGAAGCTGCTCTCAGATTAACAGAAAAGGCAACTACCACTAGTTTGGTTATTTTTTGTGATGTGACAGGAATAAGACCTTAAGATGGAGATAAAGGTTGAACCCAGTACACGACTCAGTCCCTTTTTGTTCTAGAAATTTCTGTGCCTCCATAATGTGTGTTCTTGCTCCCATCTTCTCCCTGTACAGTTCCTGGTGCTATAATAATAAAATCTGTGATTAAACCAAGCGTCTTATAAAATGCTTTGCCTGGAACTCAGGAGAAATCATTTTCTGTTTGAATAAAAATGAGGAATACAGTATGAAATTACAAAACCACAGATTTCCTTTCATATGATAATGAGAGTAATATTATATACAGCTGCCCCACTGTGTGTGTGTTCTTCTCGTCTCACAGTGCAGAAACTCATAAATCAGCTGAAGATCAGATCTTTAAAATGCTCTCGTCAGTGGTTGTTCATCCTCTCCCTCCTCCACACTGAGCCTCTGCAATCAGACTGAAATCATCAGAGTTAAATAATGAACATAAACCTGATCCAAGGCCATTAACACACTCGAGTGAACAAGCTGGAAGCTGTGTACGGATCTGAACCTGAACACTTACAGGTACTCCATCACAGGCTGAACAGCGGCCTGTGATTGACCTTCCCTGAGTGATTTCTGACCTTTACGCATGTTTATGATGTGGATGTGGATGCAGTGGGTGAGCCGATCTTTCACAAACTCACAAAGCTGCAGAAACCAGAAGCTAAACTTCTAGCATTCATTAGAGATTCCACTGCAATCCAGTGCACAGACATTTGGATCAGATGATCTGAGCCAATCAAATTCCAGCGTTTAAGATCCTAAAGCTTGTGGCCAGAAAAGTGTATATAAGATATCCTTCGCTCTGTGGCTTGTGGGCGGAGCCTCAGAGACCAAGACTGCAGTGTGAGAACAATATTAATATGTTTATGAAAAAAGTCTACCTTTCTACATTTCTTTTTTGTTTTGAAAAATTACTGAAGGTTTTTTTTTCTATACCTTCTATATAAAGTTTAACAAAATTGTTTACTAAATGATATTCCATAAGTCGTGTAATGTGCGTAGCCTTCAGTAGTTTATTAAAACAAAATTATTTGTTAAAACCGTATTATTTCTGATTTCTGTATGTTTTTTAATCGGCCTGTTGCACTGAACATGGAGGAGTATTTTTGTGACATGATTGTGTACATCAGTATAAAATACATTTTCGTCACAGAGTAGTCTTCAGTTAAGCATGAATAAAAATTGAATACATTATTTTTGCTTTTTGTCATGAATTTATGGAGCACACTAATGTAAATAATGAGGTGTCATAATGAAGAGTCTTTTTTATTTTAGTGCTACGTGATCCATTGTTCCCGTGAACGTTTCTTTATCTTAATGTTTAATTGTGCTGTTTTTCAGAAGCTTTTAAACAGGAAATCTGTGGAGTTTATTTCTTTTCAGTGAGCAGTGAGAGGAAGTGAAGAGCTTTTACTCAGGAGATTCATTTTATTAAACTCAGAGCTATAAATCAATAAATCCAGACGTTCAGCTCCTCATCTGTCTCTACAATCTGATCGACTCGTTCACTAAAAACGCTTTGAACACATGTATGCTTTTGAACACACACACACACACACACACACACACACACTGTGTGGGCGCTGAGCTATAACATTATCATTAAGAGATCAGGGGTGAAGTGTCTCTGAAAGCCTGCTGATTATGTTGTCCATAAAAGTGATGTATAAAGCACATTACAATACAAACTGTGGCTTTAATTCATGACTGAATGAACCATAACCTCATCTGTGACTGTCAAAGACGATTCATTAAAATGCTTCAAATTATGTCACACAGACATTATAAATACAGTAACAAAAATTCATGAAATTAATTGTTCAAAGTTTATTATAATGACAGGAATGTAAGAAATATCAACAATTCTAATCCAGTCAGGAAATAAATTCACTGGGATTCATTTACTGCTGCATCACTGCGGAGTACATCACTGTAAGTAATGCTTTTACTGAAAAAACAGACAAACAGATTTAAATCATCAGCAAAAAACGTGAACAAGAAACAGACAGAAGGTCAGCAAACAGAGTTAACAGGACAAAAGCAGAATCGAGAAACCAGGAAACCAAAAACACGATCAGGAACCAGAGAATCACAAACTGTAAACAAAGGTGTGGCGTGTCAGGTACGAGACACTGGACAATCGCACGGTGGTGGGGTTGTTCATGAGGGCTTTACATACGTGTGTGTGTGTGTGTGTGTGTGT
>CM074984.1:133961-142103 GCA_037576825.1 Pangasius krempfi
CTCACACCACTGACCCTCTGCAGTAATCCTGCAGATATAACTCAAATCATGAAGAACAGATGAAGCTCCTGAGCAGTGAAAAGTCCAGGGGCCATGATTTACTGCTGGACATTCACACTGACCTTCAGTGCACTGACGGGAAGCTGTGCTGGAACAGCAACAATCATTTATGGTTTAAAAAGAAAAACACAGAAGACATGGAATTTCTGATCGCTTCCATCTACAGGAATTCCAAAACCCCCAAATCCAAACTCCATCCCGGAAAACCTTTAACAGTCAGTGTTGAGCATCATCTCAGGAAATTGTGTTCATATGGCTACAACTTGTGCTAGCTTTTTTCATTAACACAAACTGGAAGTCAAAGAAGAACATGAAACTAGCAGAGGAGTAAAAGAAGAAGCAGCAGAGTGGTTGATGGTGACGATCAGGAATGAATAAAGTAAGGATGGTGGAGCAGGTGGTGCAGCGGATGGTGCAGCGGGTGGTGCAGCGGGTGGTGCCGTCTCCTCACAGCTCCATGTTCAGTCCTGAGCTCAGGTTCCTGTATGTGCTGAGTTTCACATGTTCTCCATGTGTCTGTTCCTCTGGTTTCTCCAGTTTACTCCCACCTCCCAAAAACATGCAGGTAGGTGGATTGGATAAGATCAATTTCCTCCAGGTGTGAATGAGTGTGTGTGTGTGTGTGGTGTCCAGTGATGTACTGGCGTCCCATCCAGTGTGTGAAAAGCTAAAGTATTAGCAAATGTTCTGTGTTTGAGTTTTCATGGTTTGGATGGTCATTTAAGTCACAGCTTTCTGGAGAACCCTTTGTCCGTTGTTTTGCTGCTCTAACTCACCTCATTCAACTAATCAGCTAATTAACTTCCTGAGCTGAATCAGGTGTGTCAGAGCAGGAAAACACTACAAACGCTCCAGGAGCAGGGCTGGAAATGTGCACTTTAACCAGGCGTCTAACCTTCACAGTCTCTATCTAACAAGCTGACTGAATAAGAACACGTTTGTGAAAGACGTTGTCCTGTGAGCATTGTTATCTTCTCTGTGTTTAGGCTAAGCCTAGTGCTTCTAGTCGTGTCCAAACAAATCCACATCGTACACCAGCACCTTCTGAGACTCTTTTGTGCTTTCTGTTTAGCACCAATTTAGGAACGTACAGTTCTTCAAAGCGCCGGTGTGGCTGCAGGTCCCGATTCTAGCTGAATAGGAGGAACACTTCATAGCTGATTAAAGACCAAGTTGAACTGATTAACCGAGTGGAATGAGGTGTAACTCCTGCTCAGTTGGCATGAAATCCTGCAGCACGAGAAGGATGAAAGCTTTAAAGGAAATCACTTTCATGTTAATAATCTGTATGTTGTATAATAAGGACAATGCTAGCATCACTTCCTGTATAGCTTTATACCCTGACGCTGGAGTTAACTGGAGGGTTTAACTGAGGATTTGAGGTCAGGGTCAAAAACAGGGGACTTTATTTTATTTTGTAATTACTGAGAGAGACAGAGAGAGAGAGACAGAGAGAGGGAGGAGAGAGACAATGAGAGAGAAATCGTTCGCCTCTTTTCTTTTCCTCAGTCCGTCTCTCCTGTACTCAGAAGGATCTTGTTGTTTTTCATTCATGGCTTCGTGGTTGTCAGTTTTGTGCAGCAGAGAGATCAGGCGTGACGGTAACTGAATGTTCCTGTGCTGAAGCTGATGGTTCATAAAACAGCCAGTGGCTCGTATCTTCACGGACGGATGCTTTTTTCATTCCTGCTGTGAAGCTCATCTTCCCAGAGATCTGAGTGCAGACCGAATGTGATGTGACGGCCTACACACTTTTCTACCATTTAAATCTCATTTTATCTGCAGTAATAACAGACAAGAATAGATTTATTCAATATTGTTCGTGGTCCAGACAAAATATTTGTCGTAACAAGATGCCAGTCTGCTCTAATTACACAAATAAATGTCAAGTGACATCTCTTTAGTGTTCTGATCCAGGATCTGTGATACAGCCTGTTTACAGACCTAACACCTCCACCATTAAAAACAAATCCAATGCTCCTCTCAGTCTGTACTCACTGTTAAATGGACTTATTGTTCCTGTACAGATCACTTTTTGGATATTATTGTAGGAAACCTTTATTTTGACGTTATTATTTTTGAAAAGAGAAACAGAGAGGAAGAGTGTTTGGAAGAGAGAGTTCTGACTTGGTCCTGTCTCTTCTCCTGTCCTGTCATTGGTTTGTTGCTCTATTGTATTCACCTGTTCAGTGTTTAATCCTTGATTAGTGTGTTTGTTTATACGCTGTTGTGTCACACTTGTGTCCTGCCGTCACACACCACACGTTTTGTGAGCTGCAGTGTGAATGAGCGTTACACAATCTTACTCAACAAAACAAAGAAGCTTAGCCCTCGCTATGTCATGTGACATTTATATATAGACTGGAGATTTATTTATGTAAATAAGAATATACACTGAGTTTATACATTACACAGCTGTAATCGTCTTTATTGAACACAGTGATATTGTCACCTTGTCTGCGTTTTAGGCCTTGCTCTTTCCTTTGTGAGCTCAGAGCCGTTTTACTGCTTTGGATTTTATGTTGTTGGACTCGGGAGCAGATGAGACAACGGTACTTCTATCGTACTGAGGCGTCCTGGGATTTTCCATCAAACACTGCTGCATGTGAAAAGAGAGATTTGGGTTAGTTTAAGATTAAGTTAATTTCATGGGCAGATTTAACACACTGGTGCTTTATCCAGGTCTTGTGTTCTGAGAGAGCCCCGTCTCAGCACTCCAGCGCTGTGTAATGCAGTGGTTCTGTGTCTTCTGCGCAGCGTTGCTGTGATGCAGGAAAAAACGTGTTGAAAAGTAACAAAAAACTGTGCTCTCTGACGGATGATAAATATTCATTCTGGACATCATTTAAGGAGCTGAGACCAAAACTCTGTTCCTCAGAGTACAGAGCAGAAACAATAGAAACCGCAGCTCACTGCTTCCTAATAACAGCTGATCATATACATTAACATTATAACATAAACACTATACATTCAGTCTGTAATTTCCTTCCCATTAACGTGCCTGAACAGATGTTGTTTGGATCAAATTTGAAGTCGCGTTTAAAAAAAAAAAAAAAGTTAAAACAGAAACGTTCTCAGTACTTCTGTATAATGAAATGGATGATGATGTGATACTCAGAAACTTACAGCCACAGAACCTATGAGATAAGCTAACTAGCTAACCTGCATGATGCTGGTGATGAAGAGACGGCGGTTGTTATGGTAACGCTGAAATATATTTGGACAGGTTTCGCCTGTTGCTTTTAAATAAATCAGTGAGAAAACGTAGATGTAAATATCTAAGACTGAAATACTTTAATATGATACTGAAATACTTTATGTGTTTTACACAATAATCCCCCATCAATCTCCATGGCTTCAGTCAGTTGCCATGGTTACACGTCTGCTCATGAGATGCTCGTTTACTCTCTCTCTCTCTCTCTCTCTCTCCCTCTCTCTCGTCTGTGTTTATGCTGGACATCTGAGCATTATTACTTTGCAGTGTTTTTCTTACTCTTTGTGAAGGAATTGAAATATGGCCTGGATCCATGTGGATTTAAACAAGGGATTAGTGATATGAGTGTCACAAACTCAACACCTTATAACTTTTAAACAGGTCAATAACATGAAGTGTGACATCACTGCTTTCTCAAACAAGAAGAAAGTTCAGAATGAATGTGTGTGTGTATGTGTGTGTGTGTGTGTGACGTTGTGCAGCTCAGCAGTGTATTAAACTGTTTTACCCTCACGCTGCTGCTGAAGCTCGGAGTCGTACCTTCAGCCCTTTAGCATCGTGCGTCAGGGTTCAGCGCAGCGGCCATTACACGGTGTTTGAACATGGACAGTAATTGGTTTGTTTTGCTCAGTAAACAGGACACGTTCCTGAGCAGCCGCAATCCAACACTTTCACTCTGTAGCAGTCTCACGCTTCAACCGTGTGACTGTGCGGCTCAGATCCGTCTGCGTTCATTACCGCGCTGGAAAGTGAGGAGAGACGCGAGTGAGCTGCGTCTCCTGAGCATGAATTCAGTTCAGTTCTGTACAAGCAGCTTCTACTGAACAGCTTTCAGCTTCTGCAGCAGTTCCACTGTGTCACGTCTAACACTCCTCTCACGGCACAGTGGCAGTCATAGATAATATTCCAAGAAGTAAAAGATTTTTTTTTTAGTTAAAATGAGTTTATAGTCTCATTACTGAATCAGAGGAGTAGAGATCCTCTAAAACATGCTTCTGAGCTGAAATCCTGTACTAGTGATTTAGGAGGAGTTTTACAACACACACATCACACACATCATCATCATCGTTGTTGTCGTCATCACACCTGAAAGTAATACAGCCAAAGACACACCCAAACTTCCTGTACAGCTTCACACAGAGATCATGACATGGCTAGCGTTAGCTGGTTAGCGTGCTACCGTCGGCTCTCGTGTTGGTGATCAGGTCACAATTCGCTGAAATACTCAGGTCATTATATCACTAATGACACACGCAGGGCATTTTCAGTTGGATCGCTATTATTTTATTGCTGTATTGGTGCACACTGGTCTGTAAACGCCATGCTTTAGTCTGCCAGTGAAACGTCGAGTGGAACGATGAGCTGAGATTAGATATGAGCTGTGGGGATTAAAGCGTCTGCGCTCTCATTGACATGCATGAAGCTTCTCTTTGTGTCAGTATTAATAGCAGCCTTAAGTGCTAACAGCTTTAAGTACACGCTGACATAAGTGTGAGGTTTGAGTCACCGTCAGAGGCAGAAGGCAGACTCAGATCAGAGTGTGGTGGTCTTGGTGAAGACGTGGTCCTGAATACAAAAAGCCTCCATCCTGTGGCTAGTTAAGAACACTTTCTGAATTACAGATCAGGCAGAACAGACTCCACTCCACAGCGTTTCAACAAAGCAGCACCGGACCTGGGTTTGGAGACGAGCAGCTCGTCATCAGGGTTCTCGCGGGTGTGTGTTATTCAGATCATCCTCACCAACACTGTCGCTTATATCCAGAGTTTATAGACCCACAGTTACATCATTAGAGTTCTGATTAGAGCGTCATGAATTAACATAATGAATGTGAATGTGTTTCATTAGCAATTTCTGAGACAAAATGCAAATTTAACAAATTCCAGTAGTGGAGGCCAAGCTCGTTATTTCCCTCACTGCTGAAGAATGTTTTAACTTCTTCTTCATCATCATCATCATCATCATCATCATGTCTCAGTTTGTTCCTGAAGATGCGTGTTAAAATCGAGAGATTACTCATCAGACGTGTGTGTGTGTGTGTGTGTGTGTGTGTGTGTGTGTGTGTGTGTGTGAGTGCAGTTTATTATCTTATCGTTTGTGTGGATTAAAATGGGAGCCGGATGTTGAGTTTTCTGTGATGCTGAAGCTCCATCGTGTGGCGGATTGAAATCCGTGCATCTGTTTGTTCACGTTTTAATAAAATACTGAATGAAGGATGAAGTTTATTTCGTAACTGTAATGAGGTTTACATTCAGAGTCGGGAATGTGTATTAGTATTTTTATTGCATTACTTATTAATGAAGTACGCAGTGATTATAAAAATGTTTTATAAAAAAGGCTGAAGTCAGTAAAATGGGTTAAATAACATTTCAGAGGAGGTGCTTACTGATGAAGACCTTTATGTGATTTATGAACAATAACAATAATGAAAATCCCCCAAAAGACATCAACAGTAAACATATTATAAAATCTGTAAATATTTTATTTATAATATTGAACTGAATCACAGTTTAATTGAAAACAAAAGGGTCTCATTCTGAAATGAGCTGGAAGTGTTACTGAGCATCTTGCAGAAGCAGCCGCAGTTCTTCTGGAGACTTTGACTGTCGACTCGCTTCTTATTTCTGCAGCGAAACCCAGCAGCCTTCATTCTGTTTTTATCTGAAAAGTGTCTTATGGAATCTGCTGCTTTCTTTACTGACACACAAACATTTTTCTGTAGCGTTTCATTCTGTGCTGGAAAACTAATGGAGTCTAAAATGTTTTTGTACTGAATCAATAATGTAGAAGTCAGAAAATAAACATCTAGAACAAAGTCTGTACTAACAAAAATAGGGTGCCAAGACTTATGCAAAGGACTGTATACAGTACAGAGTAGCAGCAAGATAATTTGATCTCAGTTAAACGGCAAATTAAATGAAAATGACTGAATAATTGAATAAATCTACTCTGTTTTTAAGGAAGTAGGATTCGACATGCTGATGTAAATCTATAAAATATATTAAACGTTATTTAGTGAATGCAGCGTCTGTGAATCTCTTACTACAGAAAATGAAAAGAAAAAAATTGTTGTCCAGCTTTTCTAAAATAGTCCCATGATAAAGTTTGAAAATATGTATTTTTGGAAAGAATCACTTTGCTGTAGAATATATAGTTTAAGGTTCCTTGAGACTTTAAGATTTACACTGAAGATATAAATGCACAATTTCTACATCTATAAAAATGTTCTGTCTCTTTCTCTGCTCTTTAATCCACACAAATGAAGGTGAAGTTTGAGTGTAATGCCACTGGGGGTCAGAGTGGCTCTGTTCACTCTCTGTGCTGACATTAAAAACAAACCAACTTTTTATTTACAGTGTTTCATTAATCTGATTATTTCTGTGAGCAGCTTACGCAACTCCTGCAGTTTATAAACGAGTGAAGAAGCACCTTAGTTTTGTTGACATTGAGAGAGAGAGAGAGAGAGAGAGAGAGAAAAACATATTTATATAACGCTATTCTAGACAGTTGTCACATAGTGCTTCACGATATATACTCAAATATATAAATATAAATTCAAATATTTACAGTATATTTTGTGTGAATCCATTTATTTCTGTAAAGCTGCTTTGTGACAATGACCACTGTTAAAAGCGCAATACAAATAAAACTGAATTGAATTGAATTGAATATACAAAGAATAACAACACATTACAACGTGACACACAGCCGTAAGGTAAAACATAGCATAACCATTTAAACAAGAAAAAAAACCAAACAGAGCTGGAAAAAAGTCAGCGTGTAAAAATGAGTTTGTTAAAACCTGACTCAGGGTGTGCAGAGCTTATAAAACAGCCAACGCTCTATCTCTCTTAGGCTACGTTTACACGACAACAATGTAGTCAAAAACGGAAAAGTTTTTCTCTTGCGTTTTCAAAAAGTTTCACGTATACACAACAACGTTTTCAAAACGATTCGCGTTTACACATATCCAAAAACGCTGTATTACGTACGCCAGGCCAGTAGTTGGCCTGATGTGTATTTAGAATTTGTCGTGTGTATATGAGGCCTCTGGTTGTAATATTGATGAAGTAAATCCACACTTTGCTGAAGAAACGTTAGCAAACTCTTGAGCAGCAACAACACTACCATGTACTCCGCCATTGTTGTGTACGTTTGTTCGCGCTTGCCTTTACAATAGACACGTACTGCGCATGTCTACACACCTAACATGTACTACACTCACACGCATGACGTCACCGTTTTCAAAGATTCCCATATTGGATGTTTACATGGGGACGATAATGGCGGCATTTTCATAAACTTGCACTTTGAAACCCGTTTTCAGTCCCAAAACACCGTTGTCGTGTAAACGAACAGGCAAATCGCAAAAAAAGTTTCCCGCTTTTGGCTGAAAACGTTGTTGTGTAAACGGCCCTTTAGTTTTTAATTTAGACTTCGGGGTGATCAACAAGTTTTAATTCGATGATCACAGAGTGCTTGTTGGTCTGTATTCAGTAATATAAGAAGGCGCTTGCCCATGCAATGCTTTATTTAAGTAATAAGAGTTTAAAATCTATTCCATATTTAACTGTTAGCCAGTGAAGTGCAGCCAAGACTGGAGTTCTATGAGCACTACAGGGAGAACAGAGTTCTTCCTCAACTACAGAGCACAGAGCCTCCTAACAACACCACACTGCTTTAAACATCTCCAAATTCCCCATACTCTTAAAAAAATTAAAATCAATCAGAATTCTTGATTTAATTAGTCTGGAGAGAGTCAAGAGAGTCAAGTCAAGAGGAGTTTATTGTCATCTCCATCTCAGGGAGTTTTTCCTTGCCACCGTCGCCTCGGCTTGCTCATCAGACACACACTCTCACACTTCATC
>CM074984.1:160516-188016 GCA_037576825.1 Pangasius krempfi
ATGTAACACTGATGGAAGGAGTCTCCAGTGTCAGCGCTTTGTAACAGTCAGAGCTGAAGCTGTAACTTTAAGTTTTCCGACGTCTTCAGGACAGACGAGTTTACGCTTCTTTGCGGTTTCTCAGTAACAAGCTTCGTTTTTTTCCCTTTTATTAACTTGAAGAGAATAAAGAGGCTGGTGAGGGAACGAGTGTTTATAGCTGCTATAACGTAAGTGACAACAGGAACTAACCTGTTCTACTGACATTAAATGTAACTATAAATGGATAAAATGTATGCTTTATCTTCTTTACTGAATAAAAATTACAATCTTCAGTAAATTACTGTGGTATTAGAGGAAAGGAACACTCGGGGACGGGCTGTTATAGGGAAATAATTTGCGTCAGGGTAGTAACAGTAACTCCGCTTCGTCACACCGCACTGTTGATTATTTTTCTATAACAACACGCCTCAGAGACAGTCGGATATTACTATGAAAGAAGAATCCTCTTAAAAAGGCAAAGACTCTACAGTAACTGGCTCTTTCAGAATCCTGGGCTTCAGTTTTAATTATTATTAATCTGGTCTAAGTTACACAGAGATTTATTTAACTAGATATTTTTCACAAGTTGTTCATGTTAATATGGTTGATCTTTATGAATAGTATATAAGCTCCATGTGCACGTCTATATCTCTGTAAATGCCTTTTTATCACGGCATGGAAAAACAATCCTGCCCCCGGTGGTCAGAAAGAAGTGTGTCAACGAGGATGGAAAGACAACATCAGGGAATAAATTCAAATGTGTCTGTATTAGTGTGAGAAAAGTCTTAAACATGATGTACGGTCGCTCCAGGACTGGACTCGACAGCCCTTCAGGTACAGAATTAACACCACTACAATATTTAACCTGTCTGATCCACACACACACCCTGAGATAAAGTCAAATCCTTCATGCTTCATTTCCTCCTCAGCAGCACTGAGTGAACGTTTCAGGATGTCAGAGATGATTAGAAGGAAACTGATGAGAACCGGTGTCAGTTCAAAGGCCGTGTAAAGATCAGTGGCTCCTACAGGACCTGAAAGAGAACTTACAGTGACTCATATCATTAACACAGCAGCACATCATCATATCTACACTCACCACTTTCCTTTTCCTCTCCATGACTTCACTGTTCGCTGCTGTGTGCATGAAACGAGAACCTTCAGACGGATTCACACGTTCATTACAGAGCTGCTGAATCCGCAGCGCCTTTAACACAAGGAGCTTTGTGTCATTAAAGCAAGGCTGTGATGAGGGATGAATACAGGAGGGCCATGAGGAACCTTTTCATCTTCTCTCCAGCACGCCACTGAGGTTCCTGAACCGTGACACAGACGCAGTTTAATAAGCTACGTCTCTTACTTTAGAGCTCCGTCGCTTCTTCAAGGCAAAGTCGAGACTTTTCACACTTCTTCTGAAGAGCTCAGGATCACTCCCTGAGGAAAACAACAGAAAGCTCAGCGTTGTTAAATAAAATACCGTTTTAAAAATGTCTCGTTTCTTTCTGTCTCTCCGCAGCACCCTGGATGATGAGTGCAGTAACCTCCGACAGCAGAAGCTGGACAGACAGGTGAGATTTCAGCTCATACCTGATCACCTGTCTCTGTGACTCCTACTGGAGGACACTGCATCATATCATACAGCACATTACGCTGTGTGTGTGTGTGTGTGTGTGTGTGTGTATGAGAGTCCAACAAAAAAGCAAGAAAGAAAAAATACTGACGCAACAGTTTTTTACTTAAAACCACCTCGTTATGACGTCTCTGATCATCAGTTATAATAAAAATCCTTCAAACAGAATGTGAACAGAACCTCATTACCGGCACCTCAGCATGGTTTCTGTCACAGAATAAAAATAAACCAAGTGCATATTTTAGAAATAGAAGCCGGTGTGGGTGTGTGATTGACAGCCATGTTTCCTGGAAACAAAGCAATGACCAGGTGGAGTGTTTCTGAAAACTTTTAGTTTTTACATATGAAAGTCAATAAAAAGTTTTAGAGCCACAGCGACTGTGTGGAAAATAAAGTCAGACTGTAATTTGTGTGTTTTCCTTAAACAGCGTTTCTCATGTTTCATGTGTCTCATGTCTCTGTGTCTCAGTGTCTCATGTCTCATGTCTCTGTGTCTCAGTGTCTCATTGTCTCATGTTTCATGTGTCTCATGTTTCATGTGTCTCATGTTTCATATGTCTCAGTGTCTCATGTTTCATGTTTCCCAGTGTTTCATGTGTCTCATGTTTCATGTGTCTCATGTTTCTCAGAGTCTCATGTCTCATGTGTCTCATGTAATAAAGTCAGACTGTAATTTGTGTGTGTTCCTTAAACAGCGCTTCTCTGTAAAACATACAATTATTTTGGAAAAAATGAAACCAATGTTCTCATGTAAATGTAAATGCAATTTCCCTGAACCTTAATATTCTGTTTTTTAGCTAAAACTTTAAAAGTTGCGTATAACTGTAATAATTACAACTCCGTCCTGCAAAAGCAGAGCAACGCCACAGAAGAACTATTTTAGGTTCTCTAGAGACCTTTTTGCTCCATGATTCTTTAATCTTTTTTTGTTGCTACAATAAACTGAATAATTATTTTCCACCATAAACGTCCTCCCACACGATGGGAAGCAGGCGAGCGCTACGCTAACAGTAAATATCTGCTGAATTGTGGGTTTAGTTCTGGAGGAGAGGACAGATGGGTTTTTCCACATCACAGTATCTCTCCAGCTTTAATGCTCATTGTGTCAGAATGCTTCGTTTCTGTATCAGTGCAGTGCAGTGAGATCGCTCCACAGATAGAGCGAGGGGGAGAACCGTTGTTTTACAGCCCTGGTGTGGGAGTCTGAGGACATCCGCTTTCAAAGGTTCTCAGATTTAGCTGTCTCATGTATATCAGTGTCTCAAGTCTCAGTGTCTCATGTGTCTCATGTTTCAAGTGTCTTAGTGTCTCAGTGTCTCATGTGTCTGTGTCTCATGTTTCTTGTGTCTCAGTGTCTCATGTTTCAAGTGTCTCAGTGTCTCATGTGTCTCACGTTTCTTGTGTCTCAGTGTCTCATGTTTCAAGTGTCTCAGTGTCTCATGTGTCTCACGTGCCTCATGTCTCATGTGTCTCAGTGTCTTAAAAAACTTTTGAAAAGTTGCGTATAGCTGTAATAATTACAACCCCGTCCTGTAAAAGCAGAGCAACGCCACCATGATTCTTTACTCATTATTTGTTGTTGCTATAAAAGTGAAGAACGTAATCCATGACGGTTTGCGTCCATTCAGAGGGAAGTGTCCCTCGGTTTTGAAGGTTTTCAGGTAGAAACCCAGCAGCTTTGGACTGATCATGGTGATGTTTATGATTTATGATTTGTGTAATGGTGGTGAAGGGGCAGATGCAGCTCCAGGGTCTCGGGTTCAGTCCTGAGCTCAGGTTACTGTGTGTGTGTGTGTGTGTGTGTGTGTGTGTGTGTGTGTGTGTGGAGGTCCACATGTTCTTGCCGTGTACATGTGGGTTTCTTCTGGGTTCTCCAGTTTCCTGTCACCTACCAAAAACATGTCAGTAGGTGGACAGGCTAAGATAAATTATCCCTAGATGTAGATGTGTGTATGAATGTGTGTGTGTGTTGTGCCTGGAGATGTACTGGTAGCCCATCCAGGATGTGTTCCTGCCTCACACCCAGTGTTCCCGGGATAGACTCCGGATCCACCGGCATCAGGATAAAGTGCTTACTGAAAGTGAGTGTAATGTAGTGCTTATGCGTGATGTTTGCATGTGTCCCAGCGAGCTCTCTTAGAGCAGAAGCAGAAGAAGAAGCGTCAGGAGCCCCTGATGGTGCAGTCGAACCTGGACGGCCGCTCTCGGACGCGCAGAACCCGGCAATGTGAGGAGCAGGCGCCGCTCGTCGAGTCCTATCTCAGCAGCAACAGCAGCACCATCTACCATGGTAGGAAAATAACGGTCAGGTTCCTCTCTGTACTCGAATCAGATTCTTCTCCATACCCTCTAAACCCAACAGGCAGGAAAACTGCTCTCAGATCAGCGTGAAAGAGCGCCATGTCCCGGCTGCTCTGTCTGAGTTTATAACACCGATTCACGCTGCTGGCTTTGTGAAGACCGAGAAATAAATCACACACTGCTAAACAATGTGTGTTCACATGCTGCTTCACTCATTACATATTCAAATTTATTTAGATTAATGTAAATACTCACTGGCAGGAAGACAACAGCAGCTGAGCGGATGAGGGAGAATTTATTTTTAATATTTCCGCAGTAAAGTGTCATAACTGTCAAAACTAAACATGAAACTTCTACAAGGCGTACGGAAGTAACGTCTCTCGCCACGTTTCCTCCTCTCACGTCTCTGAATTTCAGTCTCTGATTGAAAGACGGACAGATTTGCACAGACGTGTGTGAAATACAGAGCGGGAGGATCCTTTGTTTGCGGTGTTGCAGTGATGCAGAATGTTTTGAGCTCCTGTTGATTTTATTTGTGAAAAAAATCACCTCATTAAGTTCCCCAGTGATAATGATGTCAACATTCATTAAGCTTACTCCAAAGAATCTGAAGCACTAAATACTATTTGCTCCTGTAGTCAGCCATAAAACAGAGTCCATTTTACATTTACATTTATTCATTTAGCAGACGCTTTTATCCAAAGTGACGTACAAATGAGGAAACACAAGCAAAGTGATGCATCAAGCAGAGAACAATACAAGTAGAGCTCCCACACAAGAGGTTTAACTGAGTGCTAGAGGAGCGAAGAGCACAGACTAGAGGTCTAAGAGCAGATTTATTAGTTTTTTGATTAGGGACAAGTTGAGGCTCATGGAAGAGGTGAAAGAAGCCACATCAGTTCCTAATCTCTCTTTGTCTTTAGTCTTCATCCGAAATCATCCGGGTTATAATCCAGGGTTTACGGTTTTCCCCGAGTTCACTCTTCAGTAAATAATTCAAAAAGCCGAACAACATGCAAAACATTCAAACCTGAACACAGCATTAAAAAGTGCTCAGGTCTTTACATGGTTAAGAAATTAAAGACATCTGCATGCTGTGTGATTTGGAACTTGTTTTGTGAAACTAAGCAGAAAGTTTTATTAACATTCGATAACCAATAAAATATCTTCTAGAGCTCGTTCTCTAACGTCACCTTCATTGTCACACTGACTCCACTTTATCTCGCGTTCGTGTCTCTCCCACGTCGCTCCTCACGTCCTTCCTGTGCAGTGCAAGAAGCTGAGCAGGAGGAGGACAAGGCTGTAGCGGAGGTTCAGGTTCCTCGCTCGGCTAAAAAATCCAAGCCGCTCACGTCGACTCCACAAACGGGCAGCGCCAAGAAGGAGAAAAAGGGCAAGCAGAAAGGTCAGCTGGTGGACCTCCGTGCCGTTAAAGCTCCGCATGTGCATGACCGTGTGTGTGTGTGTGTGTGTGTGTGTGTGTGTAGAGGTTTGTGCCATTCCCAGCTCTGCATGCGCTGTTTAACGTGACCAGTGCTTTAGAGTTTTAAAGAAGTTTTAGAGCCACGTTTTCTTTCTTCGTAGAAAAACACGTGTTGGGAAATTTGTGGATTCACAAACATTCAGTATCTTGGTTTCTTTTAAAAAGCAGTTTTAATGGATTGTCTGCGTCTGGTTGCATTAATGACCAGCTGAATTCAGTCGTTCACTGAAACAGTATTCGGGATGCAGAAGGCAGCGAGGTATCTGTAAAGAAAGGAAGCGGTGGAGTTCACTGAAAATCAATTCCAACGACGAAAAGCTTAATTTGGTAGAATTCCAGAGAGGACCTGCTGTATGGTGATGTTTATAGGAAGATTACTGCAGACTCTCATCGTCTTCAGCTGAGATGTTCTTATTTTCACTCTCAGACATGAGGTGTTGATTAACAACACACACTTTTTGCCTTGTTTTAACACGATTTGTGTAATGTCAGGATAAATGTGTTAAAACAAAAGAGAAAAACAACGAATATGTTAAAACATCATGCGTTAAATCACCGTCCAATCACATCGCAGACTACAGACTGAGTGTGTATGTGTGTGTGTGTGTGTGTGTGTGTGTGTGTGTGTGTGAATAAATAAAATAAGTCTTAATAATGAGAAAGTTTCTCAGAATTATGATGAAATTTGATCTCAACAGCGTTTAATGTCCCTGTGAAAAGCTTTAATCTAATCTCTAGTATTTTACATTCATACTGAATTTTGAATCAGCGTCAGACTCGACACGTGATCAGCATCAGACTCGACACGTGATCAGCGTCAGACTCGACACGTGATCAGCGTCAGACTCGACACGTGATCAGCGTCAGACTCGACACGTGATCACGCAGACATGCAGAGAATAAACTTCGGCGCAGTCAGACTCTAAAATGATTTTGTCTTGTTAAAAGCTTTTATTTAAGTGTCAGCTTCTTGACATGTTTCCTACACATTAGAGGCACTTCGTTTATTTTTTATTATATACTATTATAAATAAATAAATAAATAAATAAATATTTAAATTATTTATTTATTTATTTATTAATACTTAAGTCATTTTTTGTCTTTCATATAAATCATCTAAAAAACATGTCATTAGTCACCCGAGTGGGATTTCGGTTCCTGAGTCTCCTCATTTCTCTTTTAATCAGTAATTTATTTAATTTATTTAATCATTACCATGACAACCACCACATGTGCATCATTTGCATTAGCTACTTTAGCTTTTTAGCTTAGCATATGTATATTTCATAGCCAAATGTTTTAGGGTAGCACGTCATTTGCATATCATCATTTGCATATCAGATATGTAGCTCCGCCCCAATCCAGTTTTATACACAAGTACTGATGTAGTTTTATAAATTTGGCAAATCAACATCCAAATTTAATTAAACATTTAAACACCATGCTTTATAGTAAATGTTCCTATGAGATGTAATACATACAGTCAGGAGAAACAGAAAGTCCCTCCTTCCGTTCTACGTTTTTATTTATCTTTAATAACATCTGTGTGTCTTCAGCAACTTCTACAAACAAATAAATAACCTCAGATGAAAAACACAGATAAATGTGAGGCAGCTTAAGCTGCGCTGAAACTGGGTCATGAAACAGGACAATGATCCCAAACACACCAGCAACTCGACATCTGCATGGCTGAAGAAGAAAAACATGAAGGTGTTGGAATCACCAAGTGAAAGTCCAGACCTCAACCCCACTGAGATGCTGTGGTGGGATCTTCAGAGAGCCGTGCATTAACAGATGCCCTCAAACACCACTGAACTGAAGCGATGCTGGAAAGAGTGGGTTAAAGTTTCTCCAGAAGGATGTGAGAGACTGAAAAACTCCTGCAGAAAATGTTTACTTCAAGTTATTGTTGATAAACGTGGATCTTCATGTTAGTGAATTATAGGGTGTACTTATTTTTCTCACCTGGTTTCTGAATGCTGGGTTACTTTTAGAGAAAAAAATAACTACATATTGAAATCTGTTCTGTTTGTTGTTGTGATCTGAGGTTGTGTGTTTGTTGCTGAAGACACACAGTTGTTATTAAGGCTCCGATAAATAAAAACCTAGAACTGAAGGAGGGTGCGCTTTCTTTTACTCATGACTGTTATTGAGTATTTTGTTTAGGACAGTTGTTTATGCATTGTGTGCGTTTAGGTTTAAACATGATGTCGTTTTTATCTGAGAAATGAATCGTTTTTTGTTTTTCAGAAATCAGTTTTTAGTCGTGAATTTTTACTCGTCTGTTTCTCAAATTTTTTTAATCATAATCATAATTTTTACTCGAGTCGTGTGTCTCATTAAATCGAGGCGTTTTTTCAGTCTCTGTTAGATCTTCTCTCAGGAACAGCAGCCATGTTGATGGTAATTATTCTCTAAATGCCACACCAATTATCCTGCAGTCACATCACTACTTTTGAAGTAAGATGTCCTCCAGATAGCGTGCGAGGCCGAGCCCCTGCACGTCTGCACCAGGCCTGCTCTTTTAACATGTAATGACTTGATTGGAGGCGTAATTGAGGGCTGAAGTGACTGAGCAACCGCTGGACAGGAACATTAGGGACAGAGTGTTTCTCTGCTGCATGTAGACTAATTGAGAGAAACATAAAATCCCTGCTGACACCAGAACCTCACAGAAGAACACGATAAGCGATTAGCTGAGAGCGCATTAGCATCTGAAACCGTCAGGATGCGGAGAGAAGGATAAGTGTGGAGGTCAGAGATGCACAACAGTAATCAGTGTTGTGTTCTTTGGACTTTGTGAATCTCTGAACACACTTTTTTTGCATGCGTCTCCGTGTCTCAGCATGTGACACTGCATGAAAACATGCGTGCGTACGTGTGCGTTTGTCTCAGCATGTGTGTGATCTACATGAGAGCCCAGAGTGGATCAGGCCCCGAGGCTGACCATCAGCCGGTCGTGCGTCCGTGTTGTGGTCGTATCGCAGGAACTCATGGACCAGCGGCGTTCCAGGACGAGGCCCAGGACCTGAGCAGCCAAATCCAGATTCTCACAGTGGGACATTCCGCTGGACAAGACAGCGACACCGAGGTCCAGGGCAAAGCCGCGTCTCAGGCTCAGAGCAAGCAGGACCTGCGGGTCACAATGCTCAAGAAAGGTACAAGACTGACCACGTGCTTACACTCTGAGAAACCTGTAGAAGATAAACATCAGCGTAGGAATTTAAGAACTAGGAATCAGTGAGAGAAATGATGCAGATGTTCCTCTTGAGGAACAGATCGTTTTGATAAAAAGGGCCATGAACTAAAAAAAAATCTAAACAGTTTATGCTAGGTATCGCTAAAGGTTAAAAGTATAAAAAGACTGCTAATAAGCTAACCATCATGAACATCTCACATTAACACCACGTCACAGGCAACTGAACATGCGGTGAAGTTACTGTAGAAGTTCTCCTTCATTCTCGTGGAGTCAGATGAACAGCGTGTTAGTGGTGGTTTCTTCTCGTCTTGTCAAGCAGAAGCAGAGAAGAAGCAGATTGTTGTTTGTTGAGAATGTCAGATTATCCGGTGTGAAGTTTGCAGGTTGGTCTGTTTGTGAAGTTGATGTTCAGTGATTATGACACGAGAAAGTCTCGATCGTTCTACAGGAATCTCCAGCAGCATGAATTTTGATGAGGAAGAAGATGATGATGATGATGAAGTGAGCTCCAGTTCTTCTCAACTCAACAGCAACACCCGACCGGGCTCGGCCACCAGCAAGAAGTCCAGCAAGGTACAGCAGACCACAGACCCACTCACTTCTCAGCCTGTGTGTGTTTATTCACGCCACTCGTCTGCGTTCACGTGTCAACTCTGCTCGTGTCAAAGTGCGGCACGAACATGCGCAGAGTTACAGCTTTTCTCCTCCATTTTCTCCTCATCCTCTAATGAGTCACAGACGGAAATGTGTTTAGAGTAAGAAGTAAGAAGTCCAGCTTTTACATTTTAAAGGATTAAGGACCACCCTGTGTGTGTGTGTGTGTGTGTGTGTGTGTGTGTGTATTAGTGTATTAGTGCATTAGATGACACACTGATCCTCTCCAGTCCACTACAGACGTCACTGCTCCTTCTTTTAGTCACGACATTTCTGTCTTTAGGGACGCAGCACTTCCTCTCATGCTGAAAATCTGCCCTGGATTCAGATTTGTGGCTAAAAATGTCACACTGAGCGCAGCTGTGTTCTCCTCTGCCTCCTGCACCGGCTTTGGATTGAATGAAGCTGTTTATATCGTATATAAAAATATAAATGTGTATAAAACTGTCTGTATCCCAATCTGTCAGGAAGCAGCTTCAGCTTCGACTCCGGTGACCAACGAGCCGTCCATCGATGTGGGCGATCTGGAGGAGTTCACCTTGAGGCCGGCGCCGCAGGGCGTCACCATCAAATGCAGGATCACGCGGGATAAAAAAGGAATGGACCGGGGCATGTACCCCACCTACTACCTCCATCTCGAAAGAGAAGACGGCAAGAAGGTCAGTAAAGTCGTCCACTTGTCTTAATTCTGCATTTGATCAAAGAGCTTTGGATTTATTTGGTCTGAAGGCCTACAGCGCTGCTGTGTTCCTGTAATTACACGTCTGGACAGAAATAGAAACACTTCATTTCTCATTCTAGATCAAGAGTCAGAGACGTTGGTTACCAGCCACGAGATCAAATTGGTCTTGATAAATGATTTTGCTTCAAAAATGAAAAATGAGCCATTTTCATTCATCAGAAAGTGATTACTCCTTTATTACTTATGTTTGAACCAGAAAACATTCATGTGCCAAAACTTTTTTACTTTTTTTCCACTTTTATTTTTTAAAATTAATTCCAGAGTTTCTATGAAACACGTCAAGTGATTATTTTATTCTGAAAATTATTTCCAACTCACAGCTTGTTTTCACTGAGATGCGCCAATGTCATTAATATTCATGAAGCAGATTCCTAATGTTCATTAATATTCATTAGTTGACTGAAAACGTCACCTAGATGTTACAGAGAGTTTTGTGTTTGAAGTATAAACGAAGGGGTTTATTTGGCTCTTTGCAGACAGACTGTGTTATTATATCCTCGACAGCAGTGTGTGAAAATAGCGCACTAACAGCTCTACTTCTACTTACGATATTTAGTATTTAGTTTAACTATTGTAGTGTAGTGTTTAGTTTGGAATAGAGCAATGCCTCAGAGAGTAAAATCTCCCACATGTTTAGAGGTGATGATGAAACTTCTGTACCATCGGCCCAAAAAGTGTTTTACACCATCGATCCTGTCACTCATCTCCAGAGCTGCTTGATACTTTGATATTCTAATATTTTTAATGTATTTGATGTTGTTCAGTGGTTCATTAAATCATCCCTTGTTGTAGATGTTCCTTTTAGCTGGGAGAAAGAGAAAGAAGAGCAAAACATCCAACTACCTGATCTCCATCGACCCCACTGACCTGTCGAGAGGCGGCGAGAGCTTCATCGGGAAACTCAGGCAAGTTCCTCTGCTGAGAGGCGATGAACCTCAGGGTGAGACACCAGGCTTGTCTTCTGCAGGTTTCTGAGACTTGGATCACAATTCAGGAGTAAAAACACAAGCAGATCAACACAAAGCAAAACCAGAACACACTAAAACACACTAAATAATGGAAACTAGGACCAGAGTGAACGATTTGAACTGCTGATAATGATGAACCTTCCTAACGTTTGGAGCAGGATTAGAACTTCAGAAGGTAAAGTGGAACCAGTGAATTTCATGGAAATAAAAACAGCTCTGACTGAGTGTATGACTAGGCCCTTATATGGAAATGTGGGCGTGTCTTTAACTCTACATCACTGTAACAGAATGTGGTGAATATGAGGAGAATAAAGTTACGCTTTAAACCAGACACTTGAAGTTCAGCACTTATTCACAGCTGCAGTGTGATATGCTAATCAGTGTAGCTCGTTAAACTAGCGCGATGAGGCGCCGCAGCAGTTAGACTTTATTTTCCGTCTGTTTTTTGTGAGTCACCGCCGCAAGACATACGTCCAAAACCTCCAGCACAGCCTGCGATGCCGCTGACTCACTACTCGTCCTGCAGGAGCTCTCATTCCTAGCTTCTTTCAGCACTAACGCTGTCGGCGTTGCCACGGAGACGCCACTGTCAATCATGTGACACGGCCATTCAGTGGGAATGCGAATGTTCATAGCGTTAAACTGTGATTAAAGTGTATCTAAGGATAAATATTACTTTAATCTACCCGTAGTCAATGCTTCTGATCATTAATATCTTATAAATACCTGTGTGTAGACTATTTCAACAGGAGTTCAGAGTACTCCTCCTCGTCACGCTGCGTTTGTGTAAAGGTTTTTGCAGATGATCTTTTCCCAAGAGATTCGTAGCAAAAATATAATCCATTAATGGATTAATTAAAATTACAGTTCAGTTAGAAAACTACAAACCTGAACCCTTCAGCTCGACCCTTCACGCTGTAAGAGTGTGTTCATGTCAGCGCCATGGACCTCGTTTCCCAGAATCCACCACAGCATCACAACATGGCTGACACAGAGTCCATTTCCCATCACACACACACACACACACACACACACACACATAAATAACACACGCTGTGTGTGAAGTGTTGCTCTGAGTTTGATACCAAGCCACTGAATCACTGAATTTTTGAACTTGTTCTGTTTCCTGGTTTTTCGATTCTGGTTTTTGTCTTTGACACTCTGAGGATTTTCTGACCCTCGAATCTGGACCCTGATTAATCCTTTAGATTTGGATTATTTTACCTGCTGCAATAAAATCAACCTGCACATGCAGCCGTCTCTTCCTGCCGCAGATCCTAAACTATGAAACTGTTTAAACCGTTCTCTCTTCTCTCGTCTCTCACCTCTCCTGCTCCGGGTGATCGAGTGATCGAGGCTGTGGATTAAGATGGACAGTTGACCTTCATCCTGTCGCTCCTCATCCTCACACACCTCCATTACAGCCCTGATGACCTTTACTGTGTCCTTTTTAATCCAACTTCCTTAAGCAACTCATTGAATCACATTCAACCTCCATCCTGTTCAATAAATAAATAAATAAATAAATAAATAAATCTATTTTGTTACTTTCACTGATGCATTATCACTGCAGCACAGCAGATTAAACTGATTCTTACGCTTACAGTAATACAGTCGGAGGCGCCGTGTGCGACTGCTGAGCCTTAAAGCTGAAGAATTTCCTATAGAAATTTAATCAGGTTTTTTTTTTAAATTCATTCTGAAGTATGGAGCCTGGTGTTTAAATGTTAAAACCTCTGGATGCTGAATCTGAGTCTATAAAATTTGGTATTTGGGTCAAATTTAAAGTCACGTAGAGAATGATGACCAAATATTTGTCGCAGCACCTCCATGCTAAGCTAGCTAACTTCAATCTGATGTGGAAAAAAAACAACATTAGCGATATTAGGCTTTTTAAATTGGCATAATTCATGTGAGGCGTGTTCTATTCATATCTCTGGTATATTAACGAGGGTAAAGGTGTAGCAATGTTTCTAAGACGTTTTAGTCATTCTTGGGCGTTAAAGAAAAATATTAAATAATTAATTTTTCTACACAGAATATTTTTTAATGATTTAAAATGAAATATTCAGGGGAACTGAAATTCTCTTGAATACAAAGAGTCAGCTTTCATACCGTTATTATCTATGTAGATAGATAGATAGATAGATAAATAGATAGATAGATACACATATATTTGCATATTTCATGCATATTCATGGCTTCTGGTATTTTAATGAAGGTGTAGAGTTAATGATGTGTTCTCGGTGCTGTTTTAGTCGTTTCTTGAGAATTTAAAACATGAAACATTTTATAATTTTACGCAAATTAGTTTAAAAGGAGAAGTTTAGCAGGACTTCAAAGTGTGAACAGACGCGAGAGCTCATGGTGTTAGTTTTATAAAAGTAAGAACCAGAGCAGAATAAAATCTTCTTAAAGTTCAGCAGCTGTTTAAAAGTCAGCGGCGTCTGCTTCAGGGCTATTATGGGATGGATTTGGGCCGGAGCTCTGGGTGAATGTAACGTGGTGTTCAGGTGATTTCTCTTTCAGACACGCTGAGCTTTATTACAGGACACTTACTATTTCTGGGATGAGGTTTAGAGGAGACATGTTTCATTTCCAGCCACAGTGTTTTATACGGGAATGAAACATTCATCATCACGCTGCTCTTATTAATTATTCACAACTCTAAGAAAAGTGTGTTATTTTTAAGAGTAGCCTAATTAGAACAGTCATTTTCTGCTCCATTAGGGTTTTTTTCTGAAGGAGAAATGAGGTTAAACTCACGGAGAATTGAAGAGATGATGTTCTGTTCTCCATCTGATCCTCAGGTCGAACCTCATGGGCACCAAGTTTACGGTTTACGACAGCGGGACGAACCCGGTGAAGAGCACGTCCAGCTTAGAGGCCAGCAACCTGCGTCAGGAGCTAGCAGCTATCTGCTACGTGAGTGAACTTCACTTACACAATATAATGTGATAATTCACAGTATGCTTCAAAGAAAGTGATTTTATTTCCTTTCAAACAATTGGAGAAACTACGTTTACACTTTGCTCTGCTTTTACTCGAACAAAAGTCAGTCCCATAAAACCCTTTTGTTTAGTTTTTTTTATCAAAAACCTAAAATACATGCAAACAAATTGTTCTTCTTGGGGAAAAATCTCTATTTTTATAGCGTTCTAGAGTCTGAGAGAACCCTGGTTTTACTTCCTGTTTCCTCGAGCTAAATGGCTGCACACCTGTAAAATCCCTTCACCATCACTGTGTGGAAAATAAAAACTTTTTTATACAAAATGTACAGATGATTGTTGACTTGCACAAGTCAGGTAACGGATATAAAACATACAGGTGTCTCCAACCTCGTTACAGGAAGAGTCTCGGGCTGAATTATTAAATTATTGTGTTAAAGTGAAACTACAGCATCCCTATATGTCATATTTAAGCTCCAAATATCACTCATTGCATTTTATTTTATTCATATTTAGGTATCATTTTTGCTTAATTTCCTGAAGGGCGCCAATAATTTTGGTCTGTAGTGACTGGCACACACACAGCGAGAGTAAAGGCAGAGTGGGGAAGCAGTGAGACCCCTGGAGGCGACTCCTGATATCACAATCCTTTCAACAGGAGAAAGTGAAGTGTCATGGCCAGGCTGATTCATTTCCCTCACTTTCCTCAGGAGACCAACGTGTTGGGGTTTAAAGGTCCTCGGAAGATGAGCGTCATTATCCCGGGAATGAACATGGATCACGAGAGAGTCTGCATTAGACCACGAAACGTGAGTGTCTCCTTATTTTTAACAAAAGGTACAGATTTATAGGGAGTTACACGTCTGTCTCACATCTGTCTCACATCTGTCTCACGTCTGACTCACATCTGTGTCATATCTTTCTCACACATTTCTCACATCTGTCTCACATCTGTCTCATGTCTGTCTCATGTCTGTCTCATATCTGTCTCATATCTGTCTCACATCTGTCTCATGTCTGTCTCATGTCTGTCTTACATCTGTCTCACATCTGTCTCATGTCTGTCTCACATCTGTCTCATGTCTGTCTTACATCTGTCTCACATCTGTCTCATGTCTGTCTTACATCTGTCTCACATCTCTCATGTCTGTCTCACATCTGTCTCATGTCTGTCTTACATCTGTCTCACATCTGTCTCATGTCTGTCTCATATCTGTCTCACATCTGTCTCATGTCTGTCTCATGTCTGTCTTACATCTGTCTCACATCTGTCTCATGTCTGTCTCACATCTGTCTCATGTCTGTCTTACATCTGTCTCACATCTGTCTCATGTCTGTCTTACATCTGTCTCACATCTCTCATGTCTGTCTCACATCTGTCTCATGTCTGTCTCATGTCTGTCTCACATCTGTCTCATGTCTGTCTCACATCTGTCTCATGTCTGTCTCACATCTGTCTCATGTCTGTCTCATATCTGTCTCATGTCTGTCTCACGGGTGCTGCACGTCTGTCTCACGTGTCTCACGTTTGTCCTGTTTACTGCAGGAGCATGAGACCCTGCTGGCTCGCTGGCAGAACAAGAGCACGGAGAGCGTGATCGAGCTCCACAACAAGACGCCGGTGTGGAACGACGACACTCAGTCGTACGTGCTGAACTTCCACGGCAGGGTCACTCAGGCCTCGGTGAAGAATTTCCAGATCATTCATGACAACGACCGTGAGTTCTGAAAAGTCTTCCAACTAACAGTTCCATTCAGGAGCTTTGAGTTCTTTAACCGTTAACACTGGGACGAAGATGAACTTTCACATTTACACTTCAGCGTCTCTCACTTCACCTCGTCAGGTTTAAGGATGTCACAGGTTGGAAGCTCACACCTAAATACCGGAAGATTCTCACCTTCCAGAAGAACTGATGAAGCTCTTAAAGTGTCTTCAGGGTTATAAGGCTGTTAAACTTAGAGCTGCTGTTTAAAAACTTCTGAGAATAATTTAACCTTAAAGACACGGTGGAGAAACAGGGATTAATAACGACCGTGCAATGGAACAGAATAATTAGCTCCACCCAGAAACTAGCTCCACCCAGAAACTAGCTCCACCCAGAAACTAGCTCCACCCAGAAACTAGCTCCACCCAGAAATTAGCTCCACCCCCAGCTGGGCCAAAGCTGTTCAGGTCTGTGCTGAGAAAAATTAAACCAAAAATGTTCCTCAGTGAGGCTCTTTCTCATGATGAAAACTAAATGATAACTAAATTCTAATTAATTCTGCTACTCAAAATATATGATGAAATTTAACTGCCTGGTGTGTGTGTGTGTGTGTGTGTGTGTGTGTGTGTGTGTGTGTGTGTGTGTGCTATCACTTACTAGATGGAGAAAGATGCTCTGATTACTTTAATATTTTCAGCTACAGTGACATTATTTTCATAAACTGTTTTTTTTATTCAATAAAACTGCAGTAATTCTGTAAACTTTCACTGTAATTTTTCACTCGTATCAGTTTAATTTTTATTGTAAATGCATTTTATGTTACTTTATTTTAATTATCTCTACAGTAATAACCTTTTTTTACATTAATTATTTATATGCTTATCCACATTCTTTAGATTTTCTTTTTTTTTAAGAAAAATGCCATGATATAAGAATTTTGATTCTGTCTAAATATCAAATATTAAAAAGTAAATTGTCCATGAGTTTAAAAAAAGATTAAAACAGTACGCCTGAAATAATATAAAATAAATCCCTCTTCCCATGTCCAAAATGTTTAACATAAAATATGTAATGAAGAAAAACTTTTTTTTATTTTGGAAAATAACATTTTTGAACATACAAAATGTACACAGTTTGGGGCTACAAAAAGCCCACATAATCATTTCGTGCTCTCAGCTGTGTGTGCATTTTACCTTTTATGGAGTTTTGTGGGCGTCGCTATATGCAAATGAGCTGTGTCAGGAATGTGCTTTGCACTTTGTGAGATCTACATACGCACGCGAGTATAATCAGTGTTTTTGCTGAAACTTTTGTGACTCGAGATGGGCTTACGCAAACATTTAAAACGCAAACACAACTTCTTTAAAGATGAATGAGGCCTGATGTCACTTTAAAATGTGTATCAACTAAAGAAAAAAAGGAGATACGATTCTGAATTTCCATAAAATTCTTTCTCCAGATGAAATTAGCTTCACCTCAGAACTACAACTAGAATTAACATTCAATTCAATTCAATTCAGTTTTATTTGTATAGCGCTTTTTACAATGTCATTGTCTCAAAGCAGCTTTACACAAACAAAAAAAAGAAAAAGTAAGATGAAGTACAATGTACAGTACAAGTAGAACATACAATGTAAAATAATTTAATAACATTAGCTTATAAAACAACATGAAGAGTCCGGTGTTATTAATCCGCCTGTAGAATTATATTTCACTGTAACTCATGCAGTCACTTATAGAAAACAATTTAAAAATCAGTTCCTCAATTCTTTAGGAAAAACTGATTTCCAGTAAACGAATAAAACACCAGAACGTTACTGTCATTTATTGTAAATTTGTAAAACAGGGTGTAAAATTTAGCTGTAAAATGATGAACCTGTGTTTATTTCTAAAATATCCACAGCAGTAGTCGTTCTCTCCTTTGTGTGTTTAGCGGATTACATCGTGATGCAGTTTGGCCGAGTGGCCGAGGACGTCTTCACCATGGACTACAACTACCCCATGTGTGCGCTGCAGGCCTTCGCTATCGCTCTGTCCAGCTTCGACAGCAAACTGGCCTGCGAGTAACTCCGCAATCTGAAGACGAGTGGACGTGCGACAAGACGTCCTGATTCCCTCAGAAGGACCCAGAGACCTGCAGGAGTCCTGATTTAGCGAAACCCTCTGTGGAGCACACAGGAGCTCAGACTGACCGCACACCGGACCTGCCAGAGCTCCTTTCTGCTCTTCGGGACGGCGGTGCGGGACAAAGCACAAAGCCCGACCCGCTGCACGGCCGCGTGGCTCTTTCTCATGCTCGATTTTCATGTTAAAATGAATTATTGTGTAACTTCAACGCTACGGCACATGCGTTTGTATTAGCGGTGAAATCTCATCGTCAGTCTCATCGCTGCAGTTTTCTGAGTAACGCTAACGCTGAACATGCTAACGTCACCGCCGAACACTTCCTAACCAGGCCTAACACCACTTTATATACTCATCAGTTAACATCTTAATGTTGGACTTACTCTAATTTTGTAAAGTAATATTGAGTGTGTGTGTGTGTGTGAGTGTGTGTGAGTGTGTGTGTGTGTGTGTGTGTGTGTGTTTATGACTAACTTCAGCTATGTAACGTGTCATCGCAATGCTTTATGACAGCTTCATGCTGCCTGTGTGAAGTGTTTTGTATTTCTATTTTATTTATGTATTTATGGATCATTCCTCTCGCTGCTGTGATTTTATTCAACACCACATGAACACTCAGCACTCAGCACTCAACACTCAGCACTCAACACTCAGTACTCAACACTCAGCACTCAGTACTCAACACTCAGTACTCAACACTCAGCACTCAACACTCAGCACTCAACATTTACAGCATCTGGCAGACTCTTATCCAGAGCGACTTTCATCTCATTTATACCCCTGAGCAGGTGAGGGTTAAGGGCCTCGCTAAAGGGCCCCGCAGTAGCAGCCTGATGGTGCTGAGGATTGAACTCACAACCTGCCGATCAGGAGTCCGACATCTTAACCACTGAGCTACTGCTTCCCACTCCACACTCAACACTCAACACTCAGCACTCAACACTCAACACTTCCCACTCAACACTTCCCACTCAACACTCCACACTCAACACTCCACACTCAACACTTCCCACTCAACACTCCACACTCAGCACTCAGCACTCAACACTCAACACTCAACACTCAACACTCAACACTTCCCACTCAACACTCCACACTCAACACTCCACACTCAGCACTCAACACTCAACACTCAACACTCAACGCTAAACATTCAGTACTCAGCATTCAACACTAAACACTCAACACTCAGCATTCAACACTAAACACTCAACACTCAACACTCAGCACTCAGCACTCAACGCTAAACATTCAGTACTCAGCATTCAACACTAAACACTCAACACTCAGCATTCAACACTAAACACTAAACACTCAACACTCAGCACTCAACACTAAACACTCAGTACTCAGCATTCAACACTAAACACTCAACACTCAGCACTCAACACTAAACACTCAGTACTCAACACTAAACACTCAGTACTCAACACTAAACACTAAACACTCAGTACTCAACACTAAACACTAAACACTCAGTACTCAACACTAAACACTCAGTACTCAACACTAAACACTAAGCACTCAGTACTCAACACTCAACACTCAGCACTACTCAACACTGAAAACTACATGAAGACAGAATCAGTGTTTAATGACATCTAAAGTGTGTAAACGTAAACAAACAGACACACGACTCGTGATTGAGGGAACGGCCTGAACAGTGCACTTTATCCTGAGTGTTGCTGTAGTGTGTGTGTGTGTGTGTGTGTGTGTGTGTGTGTGTGTGTGAGAGAGAGAGAGAGAGTTCTCAGTTCTCGTCAATGTGTTTCTCCGTGAAAGAATAAATTACATCAAACAGAAAATAAATTTACTGAATAAATCATGAAACTTGTTGCCTTTAATTGGTTTAAATAGCAGTCGGTATGGCACCTTTGAGAATAAACAAATAAATAAATAAATGAATAAATAAACAAGTAAATAAATAAACAAACAAACACATTTAAACAAACACACATTTATTGATTGATTGATTGATTGATTGATTGATTGATTGATTGGAAACAGAAGTCACATTCCTGGCATTGTCATGGTAACGCCGAAGGGTGCAGAACTACATTACCCATCAGCCCCTTCATGTCACTCACCTGTGTCTCGTTATTAGCGCCACTCAAGTTCTAGTTTTTCAGCGTCTCAGCGTCAAGCTTTTGTTGTAGTTGTCGTGTGTCACAGTATCGCTTATAGTCTGTATGTTTCTCGCCTCGTATCCACAGTTCATGTTTACGGTTCTTGTTTTCATGGTTTTTTTGCTTTGTTTGTATTTTACACAATAAATTATCTTCACTCACACATCCGCCTCCATCTCCATTCCGTGACAGGCATCTATCTATCTATCTATCTATCTATCTATCTATCTATCTATCTATCTATCTAAACATAGATAGATAGATAGATAAATATGTAAATGTAGTGTCTCATGATAATCATATTTAAATTTCCGTTGTCCAAACCAAGCCCCTAGCTAGCTAACATCGCAATATAACGTACAGTATGAACTACACTGGTCTCACTCTGTCACAGTAAAAGGCAGTTTGACTGACATTTTCAACAGCCAATCACGTGACTATACCTTCACCTGAAAAGTGTGCTGAGTCAGAGTGTTCAAAAATGTGTTTTTGCACAGAAACGTTAGTCAGATTCTGAATCTTGTGGCCAGAAAAGTGTATAAAAGATATCGGACTCTCTGTAAGCTGTAGGTGAAGCGTCTGAGGCCGAGACTCCAACTGCATAAACCACCAGCCGTGTTAGGGTGAAAAACAGTGTTACTGCTGTCTAATATTAAACCCAAATATTAAATAATATTAAACACGTTTGTATTCTCCGTGATAATGTTATGCAGGAAGAGAACGAGAAAAGCAACAGGACGCATTTATTAAATAAAATCAGCAGTCAGGACACAAGTGGCTCACAGATGTGCTTTAGAGAAATTATTCTGTCCATCACAAGTCCATCACTCCTCAATACCAATCCCTCTTTCACCAAAATCAAAGGCACAGATAAAGAAAAAAAGGAGCAGCAATTACTGAAATATGCAAACATTCCCTGTAAATCGCTGTTTTAATCAGAAGCTGTGTTCAGGTCATGGATTCAATTTGCGTCTTAAACGTCACTGTGTGATTTACAGCTGACTCCCGTCTCACCTCACTCACCGCAACACACACGCATGGTCCGAGAAAATCAGATTTAAGCAGTTTATCTGGGTAATAATGTTTAGAACCTGACAGAACATTAGACTAAATTCAATCTAAACAATAAAACTAATGATGTTTAAGAGAACACACATTTATTTCCCAAACCTCTAATGTTCCTCAGCTGTTCTGTGCTTTCATTAAATTCCACCATCAGCGTCTCTGATTTCACTCCATGTTGAGGATTAGTGCTGGAATTCATCAAACACAAGGCTGTGTTCAATTCAACAGCAAGAAACATCTGATCAAACTGGACTTCGAAGCTGTGATGATCAAACTGTGACTCTGTGAAGAAACCGAGGAAGCTGAGAGCAGATGTCGTCACGGAAGATCTAAAAAACACCTCGAGGTTTTTCGAATAGAACAGAAAGGAATGCAGACGAAATCTTTCCTGAAGTCACGCCGTCAGAGCTCAGAGAAGAACGTTTTATAAAACAAGCAGAACAGATTGTCATTGTCATGTTAAAGATTATAGCACACACGACGCTGTGAGTTCGCGCGTGACAGACAGGAGGTATCATTTCAGCTGCTACTCATTAATCCAGAATCTCACAAACACACAGTGAGACACAAAAGCCGTGATTTATTAAAAGTTCGAAAGATTTAAGAGTAAAAACAGAAACACACATTAAACGTGTATTGAACGGGATATATGAAGGACTGTGTTTTTCACATGAGCAAAACAAAACAATTCGTGCATTTGCTTTAATAAATATGTGATTTGGAATGTTTCTACCTAAATAGTGGGCGGAGTCAAAGCAAACACATTCTTTTGACTATTAATTAAGTTATGATTAACACAACTGAAGGGCAGGTATTAAATTTAGATAGATTTACTCTGGACAGTGTTGACTGATCAGCTCAGTTTTCCTTTTTCTGGTTCTTGTAGCGCATCCTGAGCGCTGGAGCTTCGGCTGCTCCTGATTGGTCGGAGTTAATCACAGCTTCAGGTTTATATGTGAGAAGGAAGTCGATCAGATCAACTTCCTGTTCTTCAGGATCACATGTGAACTGAGTGCTGAAGCCAAGACGCTCAGCCTCCATCAGCGGGTCGTCCTCCTCCCTCTCCATCTCTATCTCCTTTAGATCATAATCTTCATCCTGCTTATCCTCCTCCACATCATCATCAGCATCATCATCATCATCTTCAGGAGCATCTTCCTCCACCTCCTCATCTTCATAACTGCTTCCAACAGCACCTCCTTTTGGATAGTGGAAGACGTGCCTGTGATTACTGAACGTTATCTGTTTTCTCCTGCTGGATGTTTCTCCTTCCTTCTGATTTCCTGGTGAATTTGGCGTCTCCTCTTCATCAGTAGAATTATGAGCCAGACAAGGTTCTCCAACTTCCTCCTCTTCCTCTTCATCCTGTTTATAATCTTCTTCATCATCATCATCTTCATTATCATCTGTTTCTTCTTCTTTTTCGAGTTGTGCCTGTTTGAGTTCACCATCACCCTTCATCCCTTCATCTTCACTGTACTCATCCTTCACTTCTTCCATCTCTTCTTCAGTCTTTTCATCCTCCTCATCTTCTCTCTCCATTCTTTCAGCCAGTTCCTCAGGTGTAGGAACATCTCCGTATGGCTCCTCCAGGATGACACTTGGATATTGACGTCTGCAAAGCGGCAACTCATACTGAGGAAAGGTCTCTTCTGGATAACCTGAGGAACAAGATCTCACACTCGTGAACATGTCTTTCAGATCATCTGAGACCTACAGTACGTGAGTAATGGAAGCTCCTTAGATAAGTGGCAGTGTGTCTATAGGCTTGTACTAGTGCAGTCACGCTGAGCTGTGATCATTCAGTGATCCTGGACTCGGAATAAAAACCCTCACAGACGAAATGACATTAGGAGCTTAAACAGGTCAGTATGTGATGTTTTACCCTCCCAGTCTGCAGAATACGGGGTCTCCTCAGCTTCCACCTCAGGGGTGACGTCTTCCAGCGGCCGTCCCTCCACCAGCATGTGTGTGATCTTCGTCAGGTGCTGAAGTTTTCTCTCCTCACGTCCACTTCTGTACTTACAACACCTGTGACCAGGACAATACATGAAGATCAGAGCAACCTCCTGAGATACACACATACAGCATTTCTCAAACGCCTTAACACTTCCCTCCTCCCTCACCCTGAAGCTCTGTGAGCTCTGAGAACGCTCAGGTGAGAAATGTGGGTTCTTTACCTTGCAGGATTTTGGGCAGATTTTGACGTTCTCCTCTCGCTCTGTCCGTCCATCTGTTTTAATCTGGTCTGTAGCTGAGACATCTCATCTTCAGCTGTAATCAACAGTTACACCAGTGTTTACAGACGTACTGAGGTTCTGCAGCCATGAACTACTGACACTGACTCCAGCATCTGAAACTGACTGACGCTGAGCTCCTGCTGTACACAGAGCTCTACAGACCACTGTGAGGAAAAACAACACGTCTTCTCCATTTTGTGCATCTGCTGAATGGAGCTCAGTTCTTATCCTAAAGACCTGCAGTTAATTGGTATCAGAGTCTGCTGAGCTGCTCGGCATTTTATAATCCAGGTTTAACAACAGAATAAAACTCCCTCGAGGCTGCAGCAAGATCTTAATCAACCTCATCATGTGCAATAACCACAGCATCAGGAGGTTAATGAAGAAGTAAAAATAAAAACAGTACTGCAGGACGCAGAAGACGAGCTCACTGGTGAAATTCATTGCGTGACTCGTGCAGGCAGCTGTTCGCTGGATGATGGAGGAATTTTACAGCTGATTATTGGGTCAAAAACAGTTTCTAGGAACCAAAAGAACTTATTAAGGATTACAATTTGTCTGAGGTTATTTTAAATATTATTTAAGGTTGTAAAAATTCAGCAACTGTACAGTCCATATTTTCCACAACATTAATTTTCATAATGATCTTTTTTCTTGGATCGCTGAATTTTTAATCTAAAATTTTAAATCACAGTGATTTGTTTCATCAAATTGTATAAATCTAAAAGGTCAAAATGGTTTACTTTTTTTTTTTTTTTTTGAAAATACTATTATTTTAAAAGGTGTGTGTCATATCAGTGTAGGTTTGGCTGAGAAATGGCTGCCCTGGACTTCATTACCCATAAACCCCATCAGACCACAAGAAGTCACATGACCCTGTCACATGCTCTTGTAATCCCACTCAGCTGTGTTCTGACTGCTGTGTTGTGTGTTTAAGCTCCTGTTGTGTGTTTGGTGCTATGTGGTCAGTGGCACTTGTTCTGCTCTGTGTGTGTGTGTGTGTGTGTGTGTGTGTCTTGCTGTCAGTCTCCACCATGTTTATGGGAATAATATACTGTTAGATTAAAGGTAAGCTGTTTCTCAGATTCTTTGAGTAGATGGTTTTTGCCCAAGCCAGTGTTTCTGGATTTCACTTTTATTTCATTTAGCAGAACATTTTTAATACACAGTTAAACTCACGCCTTTCCCGTGCTGTGTGTTCAGGTGTCATGATGGAGAAGCTGCATCGTTGTTTTGTAGCTCTGTCTTTCTGTGAAAGCTGTCGAGGAAATAAAGCAAAGTTTTGTTTAAAAGGAAGCCACATCTAAAATTCACAAAAACTAAAAAAAAAAAAAATGGATCATTGTAAAATCATCTCTCTGAACATCAGCACATCACTCAGTGACCCTCGTTACCAAAATCCTGAGTTTTTTATAGAAATATTCACCTTGTAGAATATGTAGATGATGTAGAGGAAAATTCCAAAGCCGTAAATAGGAGTGACTTGAGCGAGTGTGGATTTCCGAAGAGTCTTCGTCTGGGAAAAGCTCTCGAGGTTCTGACGAGTTGTATAAAGTGATTCAGGTGTCCACTGATCATCTTCTCCTGAGGAAGCACCATGGCCGTGTCTCACAGCGGGAAGACTTCCAGGACCAGCTGCTGAAACACACACGGCTGCGTTCACGGCTGAACTTCTCTCTGCACCAAAAACTTCTACAACTGATCAGCTCCATTTCTTTCCACTTTAAGCTTCAGTCCTGATCCTGACGTTTTACTGCAGCACGAAACGGCTGCAGCTCCGAAACAAATCTGTAAAAAGTGCCTCCAGGAAATACCTGATTTATTACATTAAATTTACTTGAGGCAAGAAATTTAAAAAAAATCAGTAATATAAATCAGTTTCTGGAAAAAGAAATTGTTCACATAAAATCCTCCAACATTCTGAAACACTGGGGTGAAATTTCCCAGCGCGTGTGCGAGGGCTCTTCTGTGTACATATGCAAATTCTGCACAGATATATTTTATTATTTCATGTTTACTTTTGTGTACTTTGCGTTCTGAATAAATCTATTACCATAAAACTCTCCTGCCATTTACTTTGCTAATAGTTACATTAATATTTTCCCCAAAAGTTTCCAAAAAAGCTGTTTCTTAAAAAGCTTCGATGGTTAAATACTTTGTACAGAAAATAAAAATAGCTACTTATTCAGTTATGGGTTTTAGACTGTATGGTGTCTGTTTTAAAGCTTTTCTCTTTACGTCAGTTTTGATCCAACATGTAATTAAATACTATTTATGTTTATATTCTGAGTCCAGAAGGGAATTTAACAAGCATTCACATGACATCCGTATTTCACATTTTACACATCGCTGTAAAGAAGTGTGTGTAATATACACCACATTATACACTGGTATAGAATCCATGTATACAAGAGGCAGGAGGAGGAGCTAAGACACAGGGGGCGGGGTCAGGGCTCAGTGGGATTCAGTTCACTGTACCGATTCATTTAAACGATTCTCCTGAAGAATCAAATGAGTAAAATGACACAGTGCTGACCGACCTATCGATATGATCTCTGTTTTCCATTCTGAATTTCTAGAACTGATCGTTTTGAATCCTGTTGTAGGGCAGAATCATTAATGACAGTGTAATACACTTAAAATTCATAAAATGGGATTTAATCCTAAATGTGACTCCAGCAGTGAGGATTAAAGAGGAAATCAAGCTGGTTCCCTTCTAGTATTGTTCCTCAGAAAGTAAAGTGTGAGGCAGAAACTGAGAGGAAAATGAAGGGAGTGTAGGTTTAGAGAAACTGAGAGGGGAAAACAAAGGATTTAGGATTTGGGGTTTTTCAGTGATCTTACCCTCTGACTGAAGAACCAGCTTCTCCTCCCCTGCAGATAAAAACAGTTTGGGCAAAAACAGAGCCATGGAGAGGCCGAGACAAGAGAGCAAAGTGATCCTCTGAATCCCTGAAACCAACATTTTAGATAAATGACTGAGTTCTGAGATTAAACCCGGATTTATAGTGACGTCACCACGTAATAATATCTCTCCACTCTGGCATTAATCCATCATCCACAGCCAAAGAGCGATGGGATAAAGTTATTATTATTATTATTATTATAAAATGTAATTATTATTATTATTATTATTATTATTACAAAATGTAATTATTATTATTATTATTACAAAATGTAATTATTATCATTGTTATTATTATTATTGGTAATATTTGTGTATTAATGCTTGCAGGGAGTGTGTGTGTCCACCAGATGGCGCTGCAGTCAGTGTTTTTGCAGCTCTGGAGTCTTCAAGCTTGTGTCTCCTGATCCTGCTGAGGTTAGAACAAAAATCCCTGTAACCTGCTGCACATATCTACATTTAAAAACTGATAAAAATCTCTTCAGTGATACTGCGATGATAAACAATCTGCTAATGATCGTTTTATTTTAAAGATTTTTTCAATAACAACCTGTCACTGTCAGTAAAAACAACATGGCTGTAATATAACACACACACACACACACACACACACACACACAGTTACGCAAACACAAAACTAGAACATGATCTCCTGAAGGAGCTCGGGGGAAACGAGCCCGGCTGATGTACAGTGCTGTTTGTTTTTTTTCCCTTCTTCACATTTGACACTGAGAAAATCTCAGATCATATTTTAGCTGTGCTCAGAGACTGACCTCTGACATCACGTATATTTTACACGTGAGGACGGAAGTCCTGCGGTATATTCCCCTCATTCCGCCGTCATCCTCCGCAGGCCTCAGTGTTATAAATAATGTTCTTTGGCATAAACCCAGTTTTTTCTCCATGTTCCCAATTATAATCTCTAAATCCTCTGAAACCGCCATCACCAGAGACGTGGCTTATGGACTGATTTATCAGGACTGCATTATTTTAGCAGAGACTACAGCAAACCTACAGACGCATCGAACGGAATCTAGTGTCATGTTGCTCTTTTTTTAACAGCAGTTATATATTTTTTATTTTTAGTTAATGGAAGTTTTTAACTTAAAGTTTTAAAAACTTTTAAATACAGGGATATTAAGGATTTAATTTATTGTTCCTCTGACTTTCAACTTTCTTTTTCTCTGCTTTTTTGAAGATAGAAAATATAATTTCAGCTTTTAATTTTCCTATTAGTCTTGTCAGCTCGAATGTAAATTGGTCGAAGTGCTATTTCTATATTCGGAAATAGTAATTACAGCGTTGTTAAAATAAGCGCTCGGTTCTCATGGAAACTTAAAAACCCATATCATGTTGTATTTGCTTAGGAAATATGCCTTGCTAATGG
>CM074984.1:193016-201412 GCA_037576825.1 Pangasius krempfi
CTCCCTCTCTCTCTGTCTCTCTGTCTGTCTATCTCTCTCTCTCTCTCCCTCTCTCTCTCTCTCTCCTGCACATGTTGGATTAACTGATAATCTTTGAACATGAAGCTCTTGTTGCCCCTGAGGGTTGAAAGCGGCAGTAAAGCTGATTTTCTATTGTTTGAATGTAATGTGCTTGTTTTTGCACTTGTAAACACGCTTCTCCTTTTTTTTACACCCGTGATATTCCGCCTCTCCTCATCGCTTCTGTTCCTCAGTTAGCACAGGTTTATCTTTCTGGGACAAACAGAAACAGAAGTATAGGGAAAAAGTTTATTACACAAGCAGTTTAAAAGACAACGATTATTAATCTTGCGCAGATTTAACAAAAGGACGTCTCTGACAGAAGCGCAGCTGCAGAGCCCAGGTCTATATTAATGTTTCTATAGTAACGGCTCATCCACAGGGACTTGTACAGCGGTGCATAAACGTGTGTAACTGAGAAATAATACGGTGACATTTTCTGTAAGGAGACGTTTATTTAACATTCACAGAAGGAGTCTCTGTAACTTTAAGTTTTACGACATCTTCAGGACAGAGACGTTTACGCTTTGCGCTCTCTTGGCTGCTGAGCGAATGACTTTTTACAGCTGCTTTAATGTAAGTGACAACAGGAACTAACTTCTGTCAACAACATACCACAACATTAAAGGTAACTGTAAATGGATAAAAAGTAAGGCATATTGTTCTTTAAAGGATAAAAATTGTAATTGTTGGTAAATTGCTGTGGTATAAGAGGAATAAAACACACGCTGTTATAGGAAAATATTCAAAATAATCAGTTCAGAGGTTTTTTTTCAGAACAAAACCTCAACTTTAGCTCCTGTCTGTATTTATTCCCTTTGGAAAAAGCCACACTCCTGTGTTTTCCTGCATTTACCAATAAAATAAAAAACATTTTAAAGAAAGGGAACATGGTGACGTGTATAAACTTTACAGTACAGTGTGTACATTTGGCTGCTTCCATCTCGTATTATATCAAAACTTTAAAAAAGCGAGACAGAGTTCATACATGACCCAGATTTCACACTGAACATTTCCTGCTATAACTTCCTGTGTGAACGGGTTTAGCTGGACTCCGCCCACATCCTGAGTGGCGTTTGATATGTAGTGACAGTTTAAGCAGAGGGTGTGACAGGCTGAATAATGGCTTTATTTCCATTAGGTTGTGGCGTTAAGAGCCTGTCGGATGAAACCCCGGCACGGAGCAGTCAGGTGATGGTGGAAGCCCTGTGTTCGGTGAGGGACATGACGAGGATGTGATGCGAACTGAAAGACGATGTGAGAGTATCTTAACAGGTTTGGACGTGTGGTATAATCATGTTCACGGCTCTTAGCACTGACAATGACGTTAAACCCTGAAATGACGGGACGCTGCTGAGCGGATCGTCCACAAGGCCCTCGTCACTGTTTCTATTTTCTTTTTGATTTTTATCCCATTTCCCACATCATCTGTCCGCTTTATACACCAAAACTAAAAGAGCTCTTAAGCGAGATGTGTGTCTGAGCTTCACATCCAGTTTCCTCAAGGGACGTGTTCATGATAACTGTTGAAGATTTATAAAGGAGTTTTTATTATTTATTATTATTTAATAATAATTAAATAAAAAAATATTATTAAAGCTAATTATTATTAGCTTTGTTTATGTGGAGCGTCCTCTGTACACATCCCTGTGAATGAGCTGTTGCTATAGAAACAATAACGTGTTAGAATGAATGCATTAATTATAATAAACCTGTGATTAGCAGCTGCACTACTGCCAGAGCTGCTGGGATAGAAAACTAATCAACACCTTCTGACTATTCAGAGTCCAGAACTCAACAGTGTTGTGGTGCAATAAATCAGAAATAATGGTTTAGAAAAAAACAGTTCCTCGAGGCTTCGTTAAGGCTTCATTGGGTAATGAAGAGTTCTTAGTTTCTTATTTGGAACCATTTCTGACAGGAAGAACTCTAAACTCTTCTAAATCATCTAAGACTGTAACTTATTAGTTAATGGATTTGTGCGTCATCACCGCAACCTGAAAAGATTTTCTTTATTTTTTTGATGGCTCTGCTGTGGAACGCTGTTTTTCCTCGCCGCTGTGAATCCGCTGTATAAATATGTTCTTCGCTGCTGTTCTCTGGTGGTGAACTGAAGAATAAACACATGGCGTTTGAGACAGATCTGTTTCTCCCATATCTCATTTCTGAAGCCGTAGCAGGCCATTTCAATTCCAGCACAGCGGCGGTGACTTCACTGGTCACTGCGGTGCCAAACGGCTCCCCGTCGTTGTTTTTCTTATTTCATTTCACTAAGCCGTCTGAGCGTGAGGTCGAACAGAAATCTCCTCTAAGTCCCTCGCCCTTCCACACAGCCGAGATGCTCTCTGTCCCGATAAAGCACAGAAAAATTGAATTTTTACAAGCAGCCAAAAAAAAAAAAGATAATGCAGTTTGAAATAATCTTCTGTCGCACGGCGAACGGTGTCAATAAACAAGAATGTTTAGAATAAAATGCTCCTGCTTTTATCTTGGCAAAAAAACCATAATATCTTTCCTTCGAGCACAGAGCCGAGTCGCTTTTATGCTCTGAGATTTTCATACACGAAAAGCCGAGACCCTTTCTGACGTGCCGAGACGCTTCCTCTTAAGAATAATGTTTACTTTGGAGATATTTTAGAAGATATAAAGGCAAGTTTAATGGGAAATGATCATGATGTCTGATCTCACGGAGAACTTTATCATTGCAACAGTAATCTGAGGAAAGAGACACACGGAGCAGTTATTTATTTATCTGGTTTTTTTTATTTATTCTTTTTTCGTGGTAAAATGATGTTTTGTAGCAGTTGTTTCTTTCCTAAGGTAAAAAATTGCACAGAATAGCTTTGTAGAAAAAAACATATTTTTCTTCACAGTGTTTTCAGATGCTTCTGATATTTTATAGCAGAACACACTGGAGAAATATCTCAGATTTTCACGGGAATCTCTGAAATTCAGAGTCTTCAGGATGCTTTATGAATTAAAAAGGTTTATCTGATTCCAGGGATTCTACAAAACTAATATAATAACCAGGCCAGTGTACTATACACATGTGTAAAGTTATGAATATCTAATTTAGAGCAGATAAACACACACATGATGGGTAGTGTATTTATTTAACTGTAGTTTTACTCTAATTAACTAATGCAACCCCAAAGTTATTACACGCCTACAAACAGCCCCTCGGTCGACATCCTAAAGATGGAACGCCATTCAAATGTTGGAATTAATCAATCATGGGTTTATTCTGATTTCTCTTTAATAAGCTGTCGGATCACCTTTCCAAATAAAACATGAATCATTAGAGAATAGTGGAGCTATCACACTGTGGTTAGAGGGCAGAAACGGTGAAAATGATCATAATTAGCCCAATTATTTCCTCCTGTTAATTTGTCTAGAAATACTCAGCGTATTAGATTTAATATTACATCAAATAATTTTTCCTTTACTCTTTGGAAAAAAATGTTCTTTAAGCATTCTTCAAAAAGTTTTTTGTATAAGTAAGGGTTCTTAGTTCGTAGTTTAGAACTTTCTGCTTTGTGGAACATGTAAGGGTTCTCCCAGAAGGACAACCAAAGAACTCTTAAGGGTTCCAGGTTTGATCTTTTCTTGAGAGTGTATACAGGATGTACACGGGCAGTGCGATCGTGCAGAGGCTCGCGTTCCCTTCTCACAGTTCCACGCTCGATCCTGAGCTCAGGTTCCTGTCTGTGTGGAGTTTCACATGTTCTGCGCATGTCCATGTGGCTTTCCTTCGGGGTCTCTGGATTCTTTCCACCTCCCAAAAATATTCCAGCATGTGGATTAGTGAAGATAATGTGAGAATGTGTGTGAATGGAGTCCTGCAGTGTACTGGACTTCCGCCCAGGGTGTATTCCCACCTCACCCCCAGTGTTCCCGGGATAGAGTCTGGATCCACCACCCGAAGATGAGTAAATAAATGACCTGCGAGCGATTCATTACTGCATTTCTGTCCTCTCGTTCTTAGGGGTTTCTCAGTACGTGTCTCCTGAGGAACCCTTAAGTCAATTCAATTTTATTTGTATGGCGCTTTTAACAGTGGACATTGTCACAAAGCAGCTTTACAGAAATAAATGGATTCAAAAGAAATATATTGTATATGTATGAATTTATCCCTGAGTCAGAGGTGACGGTGGTGAGAAGAAACTCCCTGAGATGATATGAGGAAGAAACCTTGAGAGGAACCAGACTCAGAAGGAACCCATCCTCATCTGGGTGTAACAGATAGTGCGATTATAAATAAATCCCTTCTATTATTGTGTACTATAAGGACAAATAGTGTAAATGTGCAACCAGGAAATTCATTAATTCACAGGAAGTCCGGTTGGTTAAAACCTAAGTGTCTATATAGAACCTGTACAGAACAAATAGAGGTTCCTTTTCCAAGCAGAACCTGTTTAAGAATCTCAGAACCCTTAACTATCCTCCAAAGATCCCTTAAAAAAAAAAAGTGTGCATGAGAACTTGTTGTGTGAAATATCCTGCAGTTTCGTTCACGCCACACCCCTGCGTATGAGACAGGAGATTTCAGTCATACTCTACTGTTAGACCTTCTTCTGAATCTCCTTCACATCAGAGCTGATATATTATCATCCCCTGACCTTTCGATTTTCATCTGGAATTTGATGGGCTGAATGATCAGCCCATCTGGAATTTGATTGGCTGGCTCTCAGCTCCTAGTGCTCCTTATATAACACTTAACTAGAGCCGAGGAGCTCCTTCTGCACTGGACAACACTCACGGTAAATAAAACATCGCTTGTGGAAGGCTGCAGTGCGCAGGTCCTCCAGAGAGAAAAATCAAATGAATAAAATAAAAACTTGACTGTCCGTTTGCTAAAAGCGCTGTCGAGTTTTTAGCCGTGATGTTTCAGCTGTGAAGCTCCTTAAAACAGCGGCGCTCAGAATCAGCCTTCGCTTCTTCTCTCTTCTTCTTCAACTTGAAATACGAGCAAGAGCAAACAAATGGCCTAAACAATACGATATATTCCACATATCAATTACACTAAATGCCTTGGTGTGTGTACTTCAGCGTCTCAGACACACACCGGTTACACCGCACACACACGCTGCAGCCAGGCGATAATGGCGTGGCATTGTTCTCCACCATCTGGAGCGCTGATAAGACTCGTCTGTGCGTACTCGATAATCAGCGTCGGTGGAGGAAAAAGCCGGTGTTAAACATTTCCTCAACCCGTGAAAAAGGTTCCATTAAGTCCACTGACCCCAATTGAATATTAATGAGCTAATTAACAGATTTATTGTTCTATGCAATTTCTGGAGGGGACTATTATATCTTTTTTTTCAAGTGCTATTATTTTTTCTAATTATTTTTTGCACTTTGTATAATTGAATCTTTGTAGCTGCAAGCATCCTTGGCAAACAAGGAAAAGAATTTTGCTTGTGCTTTTTTTTTCTTTTTCTACTTCTTCTCTTCTTTTGTGGTTCTTTTTCCCTTTTTCCCCACAACAACAAAAGTGGATTTTTTATGGCAATGTGTTAGTAATTAGGATTTTTCTCTGTCCATCGTTATGAGTAGAGACATTTTTAAAGGCCTCTGATTTCCATCATACACACAAACACACACACACACACACACACATGAACACAAGCGCATGGGGTGAGGTGTTGGATTACAAAACAGTAATGAGCGAGGTTACAGTCGGCTGCGTCACTGCGAGGGCCTGCGCAGGCTTTAAATGAGTAGTGACAGCTGCAGCTGATAGATAGTATAATCACCTGATGAAGAGGACACAATGGAGCAGAACTCTCAATGGGCAGCGTGAGTGTGAGTGCTGCGAGTACCGGAGAAGCTGCGACGCTGAGAAAGGTTACCTTGAAAGGAATAAACGCAATTAGGAGGCTGCTTTCTGGGATCTACAGTCGAGTAGTGCACTGCAGTGTTCGAGTGGTGAAGTCGTAACCGTACGATTATCACCGAGACGTTTATCGGGGACTAGCTGGTGCTTTAAGCTGAAAAAAAGATCACTTACTATAATTCAGATGTCAAGCTGTTGTGATCTTTTGATGTTTTGATAAGTGATGAAACATTTCAATTTTTACCCACTCCTTTTATCCTCTAATTTTATGTAATGTTAATTAATCAATTTAAATCACACCTGACCAGGAGCTATTCGCATAATCGGTAAATTTAGATAAGACGTGCGCACATGTGCTTGAAAGATTAAATAAAGAATCGTCAAGTGATGATAACCTTCTGATAACTGCAATATAATTATTATTGCATTATTATTTTTTCTTCCTATCTGCAACTTTACCTAATTCTATTTATGTCCAGAATCCAATTCCTCCCTAAGAGAATCATCCATTTCTACTCGGGCTACTCCACCAATATAACGCAGAATAATGAACTCATTTTGCTGTTGTATGGAAATTGGGTCTCATTACAATAATTTTGCCTGATACACAAGCCACTCGATATTAAGAGCAAGGCCCTACAGTCATACAGTGGGTTATTATGCTATACATCACAAACTGCATTAGGCTTATAAAACCTGTCACCGGAAAGGTTGGAAAGTTTCGGCGCCCACAGCCACACGGGTTCATATATCTCCCACAGAGAGGAGCCCACAATGCATCAGGCTTGTTCCGGCTGCTTACAGAAAGCAATTTTCTGCAGGGTTATGTGCTTTTTTTTATGTTTTTGTTTTGTGTTTTTTGTTTAGTCTATATGGTATTTTTTGGACGGAAATTACGAAATCGTGCAAGTTATTATCTAATTAAAAAATCCTCAGAGTGAAATGAAATATAGAAATGTCTGGATGACTTTATGAAAAAAAGATAGATATTGCATCATGTAAAACACATCTGTCTGAGTGCGTTTCGCACTTAACAGCACATTTCCAGGAGATTTTTGGTATGTTTTTCCAGCTTAAACTCTGAAAGAACAGCGTTCATTATTCACGCGAGCTCAACAACGCTGTGCACGTGCATGCAGCCCTAAGCTTGAAAACAGATGCCAGGCTTCAATGGGAACTGTAAATGTGGCATTATTTTAATTGCTTCATTTCCATGGAGCAAGCTGCTGGCTTCTTGACAGTTTGTCAGAGTTCTTAGTAAAGAAGGAAGGAGGGAGGTTCGGAGAGCAATGCATCTGCTAGTCATGTGAGATCCCATGAAGGAGGTGTCAATAGATGCAGTCGTAATTGCCCCAGCTTGCAGGAGGAGCACGTATTTAACGTGTCAAAGAGGGACTACTGAAGCCTGAGCTGGGTTAGCAGGGGTTTGGAGACAAAGCAACAAAAGTGGTGTAATTGTTTTGGTGAGCTGTGTGTCAGCAGGGACGCGTGATGCTGAAAACGACACTTTTACCCCAACTCCGACAGTCAAACAGGATTCAACAATCACCACACACCTGCGTTAGAAAGGCGATCTTAAGGAACAATCAATTACAATCTGCATCCTGCTTTTGTCCTCCAAACATAGAGTTTAACACCCAACATGGTGAGATTTCTCCAGTAATTATACATTCAGTTATTCAGTTTCAGTAAGTGCTTTTTCCTGATCAGGAGCACGTTGGATCTGGAGTGTATCCCGAGACCACTGGGTGTGAGGTGGGAACGCGTCCCGGATGAGACACCAGTTCATTACAGGACACTACACAGACATTCACACCAATTTAGAGCCACCAGTCCACCTACTGGCATGATTCTGCACACCGCAAAACCGGAGAACCCGGAGGTTCCACACAGACTGTAACCCAGACTCAAAACAGGGAACTCTGGAGCTGTGAAGCAGCAATGCTAACCTCTGCACCCACTGAACTACTTACTATATGTTACACAATATATACTGAAATCACGTTACTTATAACTGAGGCAGTGTAATGAGGATTACAGTCGAGACTCTCTTACAGAGCTGGTTGTTTTCCTTTATACTGATTAACAGAGTTTTTATTTATAGGTACTGTATCTGCTGCCCTCCTGTTTCCTCCCACGTCCCAGAAACATGCAGGTGGGTGGACTGGAGACAGTAAATTGCCCCTAGGTATGAATGAAAGTGTGACTGATTGATAGAAGTTTATTGTTATTGCACAGTATGGGTACTCAGTAACAAAATGCAGTTTAGCATCTACCGGATGCTAACACTATATATACAGTCAGGTCCAGAAGTATTTGGACAGTAACAGAGTTTGTGTGATGTTGCCTTTATACTCCACCACAATGGATTTGAAATAAAACAATCGAGATGTGATGGAAGTGCAGACTTTCAGCTTTATTTTAAGACGCTCCACAAAAATATGACATTTACCATTTAGGAATTACAGCCATTTTCAGCAAAGTGCCTCCATTTTCAGGG
>CM074984.1:210975-218475 GCA_037576825.1 Pangasius krempfi
CACACACACACACACACACACACACACACACACACACACACACACACACACACACACACACACACACACAGTTTATTGCTTACATATTATTTATTTGAATGTTAGGAAGATTAGGATCTACAGTGTGATCAGTGTACACCTGAGCTGAACTGTGTCCACCTTAATGGCACCCTGAGAGTGTGTGTGTGTGCGTGTGTGTGTGTGAGAGAGAGTGTATGTGTGTGTGTGTGTGTGTGTGTGCGTGAGAGTGTGTGTCTGTTGAAGTCTTTTCCTCATTATTTCTTCCAGAAAATGAGCAATCAGCCGTCTTGCATGCAGCCTGATTGTCTCTCTCTATAAATCAATCCAGGAGATGTAATTAAAATGTACTCTTATGTGGTGTAATTGCTGTCTCGCTAATCCTTTATTTGCACACCTGCCTGTGAGTCGGAATTTTTAATGAATTTCTAATTAATGCACATTGTACACTTGATTTATTTGTTAGCAAATGATGTGGCTGATCCACTTCCTGCTGGAGAAAAAGCCGCTCGCTGAATGTCACGTCTCGCCCACAGTGCTGCTGCTGCACTCCCTGTAATTTTAGGAAGGAAATTAGACACTGTGTGTGTGTGTGTGTGTGTGTGTGTGTGTGTGTGTGTGTGTGTGTGTAAAACCTGTGCTGAACAGCAAAAGGTCAGCTTGCATGTGTTGGCCATGTGCACTTGTAAGATTCAGGTTTAAAAGTTTACGGTGATTTGCTCTGCACTTAATAATGTTGGCTTAATTGCGCAATTACAGGTCAAAGGTCAAGTTCACTTAATTCATGGTGTTTGTCAGTTTGTAGTTATATAAAGTATTGGCACCCCTCTACCTCATTCATCAATGACAAGGGACCACCACTGAGCACTTATTATTATTATTATTATTATTATTATTATTATTATTATTATTTGGGTGGAGGTTCATTCTCAGTAAAACACTGCTGTAGCTGATCCACTCATACTCCTCCAACACACACACACACACACACACACACACACACACACTGCTGTACTGAGAATAATCCACCAACCAAACAATAATAATAATAATAATGATAATAGTAATACTAATAATAATATCTGCTTAGTGGTGCTGCATTGATGGAGAGGAATAGAGGGGTGCCAATACTTTAGGCAGAGGAACAGATGGACTACAGTCAGTAATTGTACACCTACAGCGTGACCTGTGTGTTAGATTGAGTGGATACAGTCACGTGTGTGTGTGTATGCAAAGTAAAATTTTTGCCTTGACACCGAGTATAAAACCCAATAAAAGTACAACATGCGCACGTCGAGCAGCTTCCTGAAGAAAGACAAGAAAGAAAACTTGGTCTTGAAGATTGTGTTTGCTCTTTTTTTTAATTATTTGATGTCCTTTTAAGTCTGAAACAGCTTTGAAAGCTTTGAAGAAAAAAAGAAACTTCTCTATGAATAGCATGAAAGCCTCCATTTAGTGACACTATGGAGCGGAGTTTGGCGTTATTTTGTGCTCTTTAACTAAATATCGGACGTCTGTAAATGAAATTTCAATACGCTGAAGGCCCCCGACTGATTCTCTCACCGTTATCAATGAAACTAATTTGTTTAAATGGCGGAGGCTCGGTAAAGCAGCTCTCCTGCGGTTCCTGCGGTTCCTGGAACACAGAAACGAGATAAAAACTAAAAGTAATGTGATGAAAGATTGCGTCACCTGCGTCTCAATCTTTTAATTACACTTCTTTTGTACATGAAACTTTTCTAACACGTGGCTCCTATTAATAATGTTTTTTGTCCGAAAAATTTGACACTGTAATCAATATTAAAACATATTTTTGTCATTTTATGTCATGAGTACTGTGTGCGGTTTAAATGCAAATGAATTAATCAGCGCTTCACACAAACCCGCACGCAGAGTCAGATCTGAAACTGGCTGATGCTGGAGCCAAATCACGCTCGCAGTCAGATGGCGAGTCGAGTGACGTGTGACTTCACCACCAGCGCAGAGCGTCGCTGCTGCTTTAACTGCTGCTCTTATTAGCACAAGATCAGCTGGAGATTTGAAGTCATTACTTTATTCCAACATAAAACCCTGTTTAATTCATCTTAAAGCACGTCTCTCTGTCGGCACACCATATCTGCTCCGGGTCTGATTTCTTTTCAAACCTAGTTTTATTTTTTATAAACTCTCAAAAATTTTGAAGCTTTATTTTAAAGCGAGATGCATAATTACAAAACATGGACACGCAGCCATGGACCAGCCTCTGCACAATAAACTCAAAAAAACACGTTTGAACATTTAAGAATCGTGTTTTGTTCTTTAATTCACACTAGTAATAAAATTGCATTACAATTTCATAAAATAAATGTTCCAGTTTATATATATATACAGAAAAAAACAGACTGTACATCACCCTCCATCTTACCATCCTAACTGTGAGGAATGAGGAATAAAAGAAAAAACATCACAAAAACCCATACAGGCGATACGGTGCTCAGCGACGCAGGCACGACTGTACATTACAACTTATAAATGCTCGAGTCGAGGAAAAGGCCAAAAAGTAGAACATTTACACCAGAGTCCTAAAGGACCGACGAGGGCTTCTTTTACTGTAAAAAGTATTGCAGGCAAGCAGACAGACGCTCCTCCCTGTGTGTGTGTGTGTGTGTGTGTGTGTGTGTGTGTGCGTGTGCGCTGCTGCCTCTGCCAGGTTGGCGTTATTGGACCTGCGTCTCGAAGCTGCCGTTGAGCTGGCCCTCCTCATAGTCCATCTGACACAGGATCATGTTGTTCTTTAGGAAAAACTTGTCACCTACGCAGAACCTGGAAAAAAAACCGAGAATAAACCATCGCAGCAGTGAGTAAAGCGCGTCTGACCCGAGTGTAGTGCAGAGTTCAGGACTGCTTTTGGCGTTTCTGTGCTGAGAGATTGCATTAAGGTCTATTTTCCTATCGCTCGGTGAGTGCTGTGTGTCCTACATTCTCTCTGACTCATTGCACTGAACACATTTCGGTTCTGAGTGTTCTGCTGTTTGCTTGCGTCACTTTTGTGTTTAGCTGCTTGTTCACAATCCCTGTGATGTGGCATGAAGGTGTAACTTCAAATGCAGGCGGTTTTTAACCAACAGGACTGGCGCACGATGAAACTCGCACAACCGTGACTAGCAAAAGCAAAAGCGAAATCCTGCCTCGGTGTCAATCTGCGCCAAGACAGAACACAAATCTCTCCAAATTTTTTTCCCCTGAAATTGTCCAGCAATTAAAAAGCATCCTAAAACCTTCCTCTGGAGTACACGCTGCTTTTCCCTCACTGATGTTTGCATATAAAAGCTACACAGATGGCAGCGCGAGGCGTGATAAGACCCCAGCCTGTGGCATCAGCGCTTATCAATCAGTGCCACGCTAATTTACCAGGTTGGCACCGAGGCCGAGAGCGGCACAGCACGAGTCGGGTTCCTGCCATCAGCAAACGCTACAGCGCGCTGAGACCAGGGTTCTGTGTTTATTTCAGCCTCCATGCTGAGGCAAATTGTGGTGATTTGAGTGCTGTGCTACATTTAAAGAGTTACAGATTTCAAAACAGTATCAGAAAAACCCAAATGTTTAAAACACGGTATTGAATTTTAAACTTTCTTTGATAATCCACTTCACGCTTTTGATAAAGTCTCTAATTCAGTCTGTTTTATGGAAACTGGGCATCTGTGTGCACATTTCTGTTTTTTATTTTTTATTTTTCAATAAAAACACTCATCATTCTCCGTCAGTCATCACACTGAGTTTGAGAGGATTATATCAGGAGTAAAACTTAAAAATTTCAAGTGACCACTTTAACTGTAAAGAACAAATCCGAGCTCCTCAGTAATATTTTGGAAATTTATTGGAGTTTGTAAAACAGAGAACCCGCTTTTATTAAATTTGTCTTTAGCTTCTGGTTGGTGTTAATTATAGGCAGAATAAGCGCACTAAAATCTCGGATCTCTCAGCTGTGTTTCATGAACCTGCCTTTGAGAACATTGGGATTATTTCTGTGTTTGTGTATCATGAATGTTTCTAGGTGCAGAAGCTCACACACATTACTGAATAAAACTCCTGTCCTGTGTGTGTTCTGATACTCTAACAGTCCTGAAAACACAATCTGCAGATTTTTTTCTCTCACTGGGTTTCCTTCACTGCCGGGTTTCAGGAATAACTCTGTGTAAAGTCAGTGTTTAGAAGAACGTCACAGTCTGCAGCATCTAAATCAGCGTCACTCTCCTCTGCTCCTCAGGAATGTTTGGAGGGAAAGAAGTCTTTCTTCTGAAGGTTTAATTTCCAAAACAGGCCGAGACGCCTGCTGCCCTGTGGTTTTCAGTCCCAATGACCCTTTAATACCTTTTTATCATTAAATCTAGCTTAATATCCAGCGTATAATATATAATTTTACTCTTGAAATCCTGCATCTGCTCACTAACACCAAAAACTAAATATCTCAATATTGTCCAAAAAAAGTAATAAAGTGTATTAATGATGACAAAATGATGGCGTGATGCGACTCGCACAGAAACAGGACGTGATGATGTTCTGAGTGTAGATTTGTAAGAAACGAGACATCTCATCCGCTCACCTCTGGTTACAAAGCTGACAGGCAAAACAGTCCAAATGGTAAACATTATCTCTGGCCCTCATCACCATTTCAAACGCGGGGATCAGTTTACTGCAGGCTGCACAGTTCCCCGTCGTCCCGAAGAGCCTGGAAGAGTAAAAACACAGAACGCATTTACACATTTCTCCTCTCCTGCAGCCCTGATGCAATACAGCAGCCGCTCCAACAAAGACACGGAGCGGAGCCAAGAACGTGTACAGGGCAAAGTGAGGAAATATTTATATATAAATGTATATACACATAGTGCTGTGCAAAACTCTTCTACACACTCTGTAAAACACAGACACCCAAACGGTAAACGGTCATAAAGTAAAGCAGGTCAGTGTTTCTGTGAATGTGGAAGTCTTTAAAGCTGCATCGGTTCTCTCAGGTTCTCTGTCGTAGTTTTAGAAAGAAATCAGCGGTGAGTTTTTGTTGCATGTTGGAGAACCTGATACTGTTCTTCTGTTTCTGCAGTAAAACCAGAAAAGCCTCCATTCTGGGTTTAAAAGTGCTCCATTACCGATAATCTTACTTTATTTAAACACTTTTTAGAAAAAGAACATTTGGAAATTTGCCCTTTTTTCTGCAGACACAATCAAGCACAAGATATAAAATAAATATCTAAGATTAAATTTGTTTTTATGAAAAAAAAAAACCCACCCCTAACCCTTAAGACTTTTGCACATGGTTACTTTATAAACAGTCTTCAGGGAGCAGTTAGTGTTACAGCACCCAGATTCAACCCAGATTCAAAGGCCACAATAGATATAAAAGTAAATATAAAGCCATCTGTATAATGTAGAAATAAAAACGTTCCTGTCTGAGAAAAACATGAATGTTTCTGAATTTTAGATTTAAACCCAGGAGTCAATTTTAACTAAATTTGTCATCTTCATATAATACAAATATTTCACATCTGGTCACAATCCAGATGCTTAAATCCTTGTGTTTTAGCCAATTAAGTTTCAATTAATCGGCTAAAAGCTGATTGGCTGACGGTGGCCGTATGTACGCTGGCACAAAGAAGCAACGTGATCCGTTTACACTGAGCTTTACAAAAACCCTGGTTTTAAATGATGGGAAATTTAGGAAGCATATAGTAAAGAAACCTGCACAAATGTGGTTGTTATTGGACACAATGCTGCATTTCAGTCTTTAAATCACATCAAAGTTCCTTAAACATCATTTTATCAGAACAGGCTGCAGGTAATACAGAACAAATCTCACGAGAACTCGATGAGGAGGCGTTCACAAAAACGGATTTTACATATTATACAAAATAGCTTCAAATCTAACCTGGTGCTAAATGGTCCACAAATGTATGGGTTTAAATGACAATAACGAGACTGTGTTAAAGCTACACGAAGCTCAGGGCCAACACTGCACTATAGTGCCACAATCATGTCGCTGATGTGATGAGTTTTGGAGGAAATTCTGCACTTTTCTGCCAAATATGGTGTTTGTAGGACTTATGGTTTCTGAGTGTAACATCAGGAAAATATTAAGACCATAAAAGCCCCAAATCCGCAGCGTTGCACTCAGTGCACTCAGTGCTTGGACCCCTAATGAACCCAAAAGCTGCAGATGTCTAATGTAAGCCTCCGATCTGAACTGGACAGATCACTTGATGTTCTGGCCAAAAAATCAGGTTCCAAACCTATATGTTGATTCTTGGCTAATGATCTAATTAAAATGATCACATGGTCCTAATCCACTTCTTCAAAGACTTCTACAGCGAGCACGATGCACGAGCGATGATGAAAACAAGTCGGAGACGAGAGAACTGCAGAAAACTTTCTCTCAAATCCAGAACAGTTAATGAGAATTTACTCTGAGAAAAGTGAACTGGATTTCACACAAGAGCCTAAAGTCTGTAATGCAGTCAGAAGAGTAAAAGTTTAAAAGGTTCTCGCTGTAAGGATACTGACTAGTTTTAGACCAAGTGAACAGAAAGCCGAGAGAAAAGAGAGACGCGTAACTTTAGAGATGTAAGTAGATGTTCAGTGGTGCACAAAAAATGAGACCGAGCTGAAATTTCTCAGCTGTTTGTTTAAGTTTATTAGAACACGAGGCTGAAACAGTGCAGTGAAGGTCACAAACGGAACAGGAGGCAGCGGGGCAGATCTCTCCGTCGTTCTCGTCCTCTCTCTCTCTCTCTCTCTCTCTCTCTCTCTCTCTCTGACGCCTCCACTCTCCACCAGATTTACATTTTCATTTTCCGAGCCCATGTCTCCGTGTTTAATTTGGAGATCCAGAAGCACAGATACACTTTTATATTCCACTGAGCCATGATGCAATGCAAAAACGAGGACAGACGGATCAGACGGCGATGGATTGCTGCTCTGACTGCACGATAAAGCCGCAAGCTCAGACAAGGAGCAGAGAGAAAGCTGAACGTGAAGTTGCTCCAGAGCCTCCATATTAGTTTCTCTCTAGTGCTCGCCCTCGTGTCACGCACAGCGTCTATTCCAGCAGAGCTGCGTTTAATTAGAGCGGAGAGAGGAAACGACAGAGTGAGAGGAAGAGTTAGAGGAGATAGGTGAGGAGTTAAAGAGAAGTTTTGTTCTAATGGGATGGAAAAACTTGTTTATGTGACACTGACAACACAAAGCAAACGCTCGGAAGCAGGATTTTCGTTACAAAGCTGTGAGATTTAACACAAATGTGTAGATTTGTCTCAACAAACTTTAGTGCGGTGGTTAAAGTTCTGGGTTCCTGATTGGCCCAAGGGTCACACTTCAAGTCAAGCCAAGTGGCTTTATTGTCATTTCAAACGTATACAGCTAACAACGCTCCTCCAGGTCCATGGGGCTGCATCAAACAGCACACAACTACAGAGACTGCACCTTTCTCCATAAAGTGCACGTGCAAACATCACA
>CM074984.1:221234-232095 GCA_037576825.1 Pangasius krempfi
CAGTCACTCACACACACACACACTCACACACAGTCACTCACACACACACACACTCACACACAGTCACTCACACACACACACACTCACACACAGTCACTCACACACACACACACTCACACACAGTCACTCACACACACACACACTCACACACAGTCACTCACACACACACACACTCACACACAGTCACTCACACACACACACACTCACACACAGTCACTCACACACACTCACACAGTCACACACACATACACCCACACACACACACACACAGTCATACACACACACACAGTTCTCTTTGTGGCCTGACAGTAACGTGTGTTAAACAACATTCACTTTGAATTTGTATTTTTATTGCAGTTTAAATTTCTTTTTTGTAAACATAGTTTTTAAATGTATTTTATTTTTCCTGTAAACACCTTAAAAAAATCATATAATATAATATAATTCTTATACATAATAATTTCCTCATGAATTTAATGATCATGATTTGACTTGTTTATATATTTGTTCATATTTTTAAATGAATTTTGTTGTAAAAAAAAAAAAAAAGAACACACTATTTTTTCTCTCTCTTTTTAGGGCCGTAAAGAAATGTAAAGAAATGTAAAGAAATGTAAAGAAATGTAAAATATGTCCCAATATTTAATGACACTTTGATGAGAAACACATCTCAGTGTTTACTTCAGCTGATTAAAGCAGAGGAGACTAAAATTTTAATTTTTACCAACATTTACAAATTAAAAGGAGAATTTATCGAGGAATAGAAGCAGAAACTGGTACAAAAATACACTATCTTTAAGGATTATCCTTTACTTATCCCTCTTTATGTAGAACCCTAAAATAAAGTGTTTCAGAGAAGATTCACTGAGAAGCCTTCATTATGAACCCCTAAAGAACCCTTTAACAAATACCAAGAGCTAAACTTCTGACAGGTTCCAGGTATTAAGAAGAAAATGACGAGCAGTAATTTGCAGTTTGTACCGCACACTTACCCAAAGATATACACACCGTCTTAGAAAAAAGGGTTCTTCAAGGGTTCTTGAAAGGTTGACTGGATAATTTCGGGCTCTTAGCTTTCAGAAAAAGGTTCTACTTGGAGCAGGAAAACACTTTGTTGTAGGCTTCTACAGAGACGCTGGAAGGATTTCCTCCAGAGGGACAACTGAAGAATCCCAAAGAGTAATCACTGTTTTAGGGGTGTAATAATAATAATAATAATAATAATAATAATAATAATAATAATAATAATAATAGTGGCGTTGTGAACGCACGCACGTGATGATGTGTAGTAAAAGTGACTCATGATGTTAATGTTCTCTCACCAGTGTTGCTCTCAGATTCCGTTAACGTGATCACGGTTAAACCTTCAGCTCGTCTCCGCAGTGGCTCTAAACTGATATTTAAACCTCTCCCTGACGGAAAGCACTTGAGATGCGCGGACCGGTGGAACCCGAGTGCTCCCTGCAGTGAGGCGATAACGTGGCGAGACAGGACGCGGATATGAAGAAGCGCTGCTGAGTGTTTAGCGTGTCACACGTGCGCGGTGTGTGTTAATGTCACTGAGCTGCAGGTGGAACACGGCCTTTCTGGTGTTGGTTTTTTCTTACCTCAGGTAGTCTCTGCGACAGAGGATGAGATTGGCTTTGGTGTAGAGGGTGGAGCCGACCTCGCCCAGGCGGCAGTCGCAGCACGCGCACTTCAGGCAGTCTTCGTGCCAGTATTTGTCCAGCGCCTTGAGCAGGTAGCGGTCTTTAATCTTGCGGTTGCAGCCAGCGCAGCCCTTCTGTTTGCCTTTGGGCTGGACGGAGAGCATCGGCACTCCTGCAAGCGATAAGGAGAACACACGGCGCGAGTTAGTGCCCGGGGAGACGCTGCTGTCCTGCACACCTTTATTTATTTATTTATTTTTATTTGATAAGGAGACACGGGCAGAGCCGGAGCTGTGACTGTTTCATATTCATTAGGGTCAGGACTCAGGACTGCGTTTCACATTTCTGCCTCTTCTACATTTCCCCTGTGTGAAAATAACAGATGTTAACTCAAAACATGCACACTTTAAAGACTGGACTACAATCTCCATTTCTGAGGGTAGTCCTGTGGTGTAGCGTGATGATGCGTGGTTTGGCTGCTCTGTTGAGTAGTGTTCAGTGTGGTGTGGTGTAGTGTGGTGTTGAGTGTGGGTTTGTGTGGTGTTGAGTGTGGTGTTGAGTGTGGGTTTGCCTGGTGTTCAGTGTGGTGTTGAGTGTGGGTTTGCGTGGTGTTGAGTGTGGTGTTGAGTGTGGTGTTGAGTGTGGTGTTGAGTGGTGTTGAGTGTGGGTTTGCCTGGTGTTGAGTGTGGTGTAGTGTGGTGTTGAGTGTGGTGTAGTGTGGTGTTGAGTGTGGGTTTGCATGGTGTTCAGTGTGGTGTTGAGTGTGGTGTTGAGTGTGGTGTTGAGTGTGGTGTTGAGTGTGGGTTTGAGGTACTTTAATACGTCATGCGGTTGGGGAAGTTCGTGTGGTGCTAAAAGCTCCTCAAGGGTCGTACTTGGGATTAACGTTAACCTTTTAAAGTGCTGTTGACCACAAGAAGGTTGCATTGAGCCCTGAGTGAGAAACGTCACCGCCTAAGTGCTTCACCACACACACACACACACACACACACACACACACACACACACACACACACACACACACAGCTCTCCACCCTTTCAGCTACAGAACAAATAAAGTCCATTTAATAACTGCACTAAATGCTAATAGTCTATCTGCTGCCTGACATTTGTGTGGTGACTAAAAGCCGATGCCGGGAGCGCTGGGAACGCCGGCACCCCCTCGGCCAGCGCTAACAGGTCGGGGCCGAGTGAAAGCACACGCAGCGGCTCTTAAGACACTTTCACACACACTGCGCTATTGATCGGGCTAATAGAACGCCCAGGCCACTCTCCATCACTGCTTTTAAAATCTCATTCCTCTCAAAAAGCACCGCACATGCAGTGCGTTCACGTCCTCCGCCGGCAAAACGGCATGTCCGTGTGCACCAGTCGCTAAAGTCTAAGCTTCGATTTTAAACTTTATAGCATGTTAAACACACCATGCATGAACACACACACACACACACACACACACACACACAGACAGGGTATGAGTGCAATGTATACTGCCTTCTGTCTGTAAACTTATCATCACTGTATTATTCCACCTGATGACACGCCCCCTTCATCTCTCTTATAAACAATAATATTTCAGGGGAAACGTGTGTGTGTGTGTGTGTGTGTGTGTGAACAGTAATGTATTCATCATTTCATCAGCAATACAAACATTAACACTAACTCTCACTAACACTAACTGACAAAACAGGATTTTTACCCGAATGCCATGGAGAAGCCATTTTTACTGATGAAGTGCAAAGTTTGTTAAACTGAAAATATTCGTTTTATGTCTTCAGGACAGAGGAGTTTACGCTTCTTCTTTGCGGTTTCTCGGTAACATGCGTAACAAGCTGCGTTTAATTTTTTGTTTTATTAATTTGAAGAGAGAGGATAAAGAGCGGCTGGTGAGGGAACGACTGTTTATAGCTGCTATAACGTAAGCGACAACAGGAACTGACTCGTTTCACTGACGATCCACAACATTACATGTAACTATAAACAGATAAAAAGTATGTGTCGTCATTATTTAAGTGATAAAAAAGTGTAATTGTTGGTAAATTGCTGTGGTGTAAGAGGAATAAAACAGTTGGGTATGTGCCGTTTTCGGGAAAATAATAATAATCGTCAGGGTTTTAGGGGTTAAGAGTAACTCCGCACTCTTCACACCACACTGTCACTGATTATTTTCCTATAACAGCACAGCCCTTAATTAGTGTCTTCAGTTGAAAGCAGCATTTTCCTCAGTTTTCCACGTTTTCCTCGTGAACATCGCAAATACACTCGAGTCTCAGCATGTGGAGCTTTTACTGGCTGCAGATTTGTGCATTTATTCAGAACAATCAAGCCATCAGTGGTGCTGAGAATGTAATATAATTAGCACCTCCCTCCGTAAAAACCTGGGAGAATAAATACACAGAGGGCGCGACAAAGGGGGGGGGGAGAGAGAGAGAGAGAGAGAGAGAATAGGAAAGAGCTTGTTAGTTAAATTTATGGCTTGGATGTGAATAAGTGGTGGTATTCACCCGTCCTGCTCCTTTATCAGGCGAGGGGAAAAGGAGAAGCTAATTGGTCCAGCACTGCTGATAGGAACCATCAATTAGTTCTTCCTTTCCTCCAGATCCCCACAGACCCCCCCGGGGAAAAAGCGGGCCTCTTGAAGCCGGCACGTTAGGATCACAAACCTGCTATAAATACCAGCGTTCAGCATAAATGAAGCTAAAAGGGCTCGGTGTTGAAGCTGGCTCAGGGCGCCGCTTTCTACCTGCATTTCATGGCTTGTTAGCGGAGCGCGCTGCAGGTACACCAACAGAGCTCTGCTGTCAGCCTGCTACACAACTAAAAACAGGCTTAATGAGGAGAGAGCGAGCCGGCCGGGGAGGGAAAAACGTGTGTGTGTGTGTGTGTGTGTGTGTAAGCGAACGAGCCGAGGAATCAGGCTCCTCTGAGTTCCCTGAGGAACGGCATGAAAATCTTTAATTTGCCTTTTATGACAGCTAATTAGTTATTCTATTCAAAATCTTTGCTTTAAATAAGAGAACTAATTATACACAAAGGTCGACCCCTCCTCCTCCTCCCTCACCACCACCACCACCTCCTCCATCACCATCACCACCACCTCCTCCTCCCTCACCACCACCACCACCACCTCCTCCCTCACCACCACCTCCTCCATCACCACCACCTCCTCCTCCCTCACCACCACCTCCTCCTCCCTCACCACCACCACCATCACCACCACCTCCTCCTCCCTCACCACCACCACCACCTCCTCCCTCACCACCACCTCCTCCCTCACCACGACCACCACCACCTCCTCCTCCCTCACCACCACCTCCACCCTCAACACTACCCCTTCCTTCCTTACTACCCTCACCCCCAGCACCACTCATCACCACCACCACCCTCATCCCCTCCTCCCTCAACCCCACCACCCCCCATAAATTCAACTGCACAATAAACTGACACATAACACACTTTAACCTACATTACAAACCTGCTCCATTTCTTTCTGTCTGTGTCTCATTCCTCTCTCTCTCTCTCTCTCTCTCTCTCTTTCAGTCTTCCCACTTAATCCAAACCATTCAGCCTGTTATTTGTCTCTTTACTGTCTTTCATCTCTCTCTCTATGTCTCTCTCTCTCTCTGTCTCTCTTTTCCAGATTTTCTTGTAGCTAATCGTCTAACTGCTAGCTCCTTCTGAAAACAGACATTTGTGTCTTCTAAACTAACTTCTCAAATGAAATAAAAAAACCCACAACTGTTGATTTCAGCCTGTTCAAAAAACCTAAAAACTAACAGAACGTCACAGAACGAGTGCACAAAGTGAAACATAACGCTGCTCTGACACCGAGAGACGTCAACTTTGTGTTTTTCTTTTTTAAGAGGGACGAGAGAGTGAACCTGTCACATCACACACTGTAGAAAGCGCTGATCATCCAACAGCCTCCTCTCCAAACCCAGCATCTCTGTCTCTGGAAAACATATAAAAACACAGAGAGAGAGAGAGAGAGAGAGAGAGAGAGAGAGATGGGCTATACCCGTGGAGGCAGCTCCCACTTAATCCAATCCATTTAACAGATACAAGAGCTGCTGACCTTCCCGGGTCTTTCCATGTTGTGAGGGAAAAAAGCACATCCTGTGGCCTGCATCATGATTCATATTCTACCTGGAAAAGCTTTTTTTCTCTTTAAGAGAGTTTCATCACCAAGTCAACATCTCCACCAGACAAAAAAAACAATAATCTGACATTAATACTTGCCGTGCAGTCTGCTATCCATCAGCGTCTTTAAACATCTTATATCTTATAACATCTTATAACAAATGTTTGTTTTTGCATTGAAATTTGTCAGAGCGTGTACTTTCCATTGCAGATCAGATTTCTGTGTGTAGAATACCAGTTTCTGGTTCCATCAAAAAATCAAATCAGCGCAGTAACATATTGATGCATTTAAGGTTCGGAAAGTAGACAAAGGAAAAAAAGACAAGATTTTCAAGGTGCCCAAATGCATCACAGCACAATGATCACATTTTCACTGTATCTTCAGAAAAGAAATGAAGAGAGGAAGATCTGCTCTCCAGTTCCCTTCCAGTTCCTCTTAAGTTCCCTTCTAGTTCTTCTCCAGTTCCTCTCCCACACATGATGTAATGAAATCTTCAAAGCATCAATGATTTCAAGTGTAAAAATGTTCTAAAATTTCCACTGGTCAAGTTTTAATCTGAAAATCTCATATTAAAACGCCAACATGATTAAAGAGACAGTGTGTATTTATCTTCATGCTCCTCGATCACTGCAAATTTTACACTCAAATTCACTCAAAGTCTCATTACTGACTAATAAACACATTCAGTTCCTCAGTATTTATAATAAACAGCTTCAAAACTTGAAAAAGTCCATGTTAGTGTCTAAAAGAAGGAGCGAGTGATTTACAGAGAGCTGAGTGTCGGAGGAAAGCAGTGTGCATGTGTTTGGGATTAAAAGCAGTCGTGTGGCGCAAATCTCCTGCTGAAGGTTCTTCATGTATGACAAACCGTGGTTCTGACATCAGCAGTGTGTTCATGCTTTTACAAACACCAGGTAATGAGAGAGAGAGAGAGAGAGAGAGAGAGAGATGTCTCCTCAGGAAGCCTGTGTGATATAGTATAATCATTAATATTAATAATTTTAAATAATTAAGTGCTTTAAAATTTCAAAATTAAAAGTTCCATCACAATCTAACCCTCAGGATGTGCACACACAGCTTCTAGTCTGGAAAAAAAGGATAAATTTTAGTGAGAAGAAAGCGATCTTTTGAGAGGAAGGAAGCGATGCTATGTGAGATTCCAAGTCACCTGACCTCAAAGCAAATATTCACTAACTATATACCATATACAGGATAAATATTAATATATCACTAACAAGCCCACTTGCCCAAAATGATGTAATACTCTGAAAGAAAACAACCACACGCTCATTTAAACATTTAAACATCAAGATCTTCTCAAAAGTTCTGTCCTGACTTGGTATTTCAGGCCATAGCGCTGTTTACGTGGTCATGTGGAGCAGGGAAGAGGATCTGTGGAGGTTTTTTTAACAGAAAATAACACAAAATAGCAATAAACCTGAGATGGATGCAATCCAGTGAATGTTTAGTCTCAGTGATGGTCTAGCAGTACTCCATTCCTTGAAGCTGACAGTCTGGGTAGAAGATATGAGGCTGTGGCCGGAGGCTAGCTAACATGGGAGAACGGTATTCCGTATATTATTTTGTCATTATTGCCTTTCAGTGGATATTCCGGAATTACCCGCTTTCATACAGACTATGATGAGCGGTTTGGCTCTTTAAAGCCTTTCTACCAAACAACATCCATTTTGATTAATAGAATTTGGACCAATACAAATGTAGAAGAAAATGAAAGGTACAAGAAAATGTAGCGTCATTATTCCGAACACATGAAGAAGAATGAGTATTCCATACAGAGCATTTCATGGCGCAAAAGGGAAAAGTATTAAGTGAAATTATTCCTTTTCTTTGATATCTAATATAATAATAGTATGCTGTGTTTGCAGTGTAACGCTGTTCTATTTAACGCAAGAGTGCGGTGTTCCTTACACTTCAATATTCCATATGCATCAGTATTCCATACACTTCACTATTTCTGATATATCGTGTCAGTATTCCGTACACTTCGGCATTCCGTACTCTTCTGAATTCCCTACACTTAATGTCAGTATCCCGTACACTTCAGTAACCTGTAGTATTCCCCACATTTGAGTATTCCCTTCACTTCAGAATTCCATATACTTCAATATTCCGCCTACTGAATGGAAGGCTCTGGTCATTAGCAGTAGTAAGCACTTTTGCGAGTGAACACTTTTCCCTGTGTTAATAAAACCGTATCCATGCCAACCCAGGCTGGAGTTTATCATCAGTAGAGGGTAATGGGAAGTTCAGGCAGATGTCTTGCATTGTCTGCGGGAATCAGCGCCTTTCCAGCAGCTCCCATCATTACTGTAATTGAGCCTGTAGATGATCATTCCGCACAAGCAGCAAACACAACACACAGGGCATCTGCTGAACATTTCAGGAATACACCAGCTGTAACACGGAAGGCAGAAAGCGGATTTACGGCAATAAAGCTGACATTCTGGCATCGCAATGACGGGAATGAGTGGATGCGTTCGACCAAAGAACACTCGTGTTAGCCGTGCTTGTGTTCACATGATGTTCTCACATGGCCAGGACGTGGAACAATTTTCCAGGTTTTCCCACCTTACATCCACAGTTACTTGGCAGAAATTGTTTTTAGGTGTAGGTCCATGATAGCCTCCATTTTGGGTTCATTGTGGAATCTGCTTACAGCTTGTCTTTAAATTTGATGTGAATTCCTGTAACAATACAGCACAGAATCGAAGCGATGAAAATAATGTATGAAAACGATTTCCTCTCATTTCCGCCTGGGGTTAAAAAGAAAAGCGAAAAAGCTAGAAAGAGAGAGAGAAAGAGAGACTGTATGCCGTTTTATACTGTCACACCCTCTAATTATGACACATTAGCACTTGGAAGGAAGGAAGAAAAGAAAAGAGAAAGCAGGTATTCGGAGTAAGGGGGGGGGGGGGGGTGTTCATTAAGGCAATGCACTTTCACTAAACTTATTCCACTAATAAGCCTCGGTGAAACAGAGCCGCTTCGCTCCCTCACGCTGACCTCGGCACTGCCCGGGATAAAGGAGGGTTTTGTCTCCTGGAATAATTGCTCTTTTCACGTGTTACTAGTGTCCTGACCCCTGCGGTCAGCAGCCACTGTTCCTCCCCCCGCTGCATAATTACTCGTGATCCGGCCCAAATGAGGCAGCAGCATCAGGGCCTGCAATAACACGGAGCTGCAGTGTGGGGAGTCTGGAAACAGGAGGTCGCTTTTCTCTCGGCCCGGCCGCTCGTTTCCATCACGTCACACGTGCATTTCTCACGCTTGAAGTCAGCGCTCAGATCCCCTGCTTCTCACTAGCCTTCTAGATGTTTTTTCCTCTCTGGACTGAGCACATTGTCAGCTGGTGAGAACGTTTCGCTCGCAGTTAATGGGACTTCGTTAGTACACATCTGCGCACATATTTTTATAATTTATATTATTCCCCCACACACTGCACACTTTTATACCTCACTATTATTTTTAATTTATTCAGATGGGATTAATTAAAAAGAAATCCATGCAAAAGAAAGAACCTGGGAGTTGTTACAGAAGGCAACTTGTTAGCATGATGATATAGTAATTGAGAAAGTGAGCCATCGTTCCTGCTCCAAAAAAAACTGAAATGGAGCAAAGAAAAGAAAGAAAGTGGAGAGAAAATGAATCGCTCCTGACCAGCATTCAGCACTAACACACCAGAGAGTTTCACAAAGAACCAATCAGACCTTTAATGTAGGTAGAAGAAACCAGAACGTGACCTTCATCCATCCAATCATTATCTTACACTCAAACACATTTTACAAAAAAATCCCATTTAGAGCCAAACACACAGCTCTATAGCTCTGACTGATAAATGCATCTTCTCTTCATATATAAATACAAATACAACTCTTTTTTCCCTTCATCTCCTTCAGACCACATTAGCATTTCAATAACAGGAATAAATCTGTCTATTCCATAAATCTGTTCAGACCTTGAGAGAAAAAAGAGCTACAATCTTATCTGCCACTTCATGATTTCTGACAACCATTAGCACCGCCACAGCCTCTTTATTATTATTATTTTTTTAAATACCTTGGACGTGCAATCAGGCCCACAACTATTTTTTTGTCAACATTAAAAATGCATTCGTCTGAGTGTAAATGTAGGCCTCTGAAAAGTTTGTGTCAGCCCCAAGGTTAGAAAAGTGATGTGTGAAATGCCCCTCTTACTGGCAATTACCGTTCGTTATTATCTCAGAAGGATATGTCAGGAGACAGGTGCGGCATTCAGAGCCAGAACTCGGAGAACTCGTGCGAGCAGAACCCCATTTGGGCCAATTTAAAGTCGAATAATGAACATTACGCTGCGGGAGCTGTTAGTCTGGGGAGCGACGGATCCCGTGTCGTTTAAGCGCTCACTCAGAAGTGCAAATTAATGCTAATGTTGGATTGAAACACTCTTATACTGCGACAATTTGTCAACAATTTTTTATTTTTTAAAAAACATTACTTTACAGTTAAGTTTAATGTCAGTGATACAAGATACTTCCTGTTCATGTTATAGCACCTATAAACAGTCTCTCTTTTTCTCTCAAAAACCCCCAGCTTGTTACGCCTGTTACCAAGAAAGCATAAAAAGCGTAAAACTCCGCTGTTACTAACGATAGTTCTGAAACGATAACGTATTAGAACGAGTGCATTAATATAAAGCTGCACTACTGTCAGAGCTGCTGTTACAGAAAATTAATCAACACCTTCTGACCAATCAGAATCCAGAGTTCAGCAGCGTAGAGCAGTCTGATAATCACCTGTTGCAAATGATTAAAAAAAAGAGTAGTTCCCTAGTTAAGCGTTTGTAATGTGTGTAAAATAATTGCCGTTTGTGTCCATGTGCGTGTGTGTGTACCTATCAATCTATCTATCTCTCTCTCTCATTTATATATATATATATAGTGCTTTTTTTTAGTACAGACTTTGTTACAGATGTTTATTTTCTGACTTCTACATTATTGTTTCAGTACAAAAACCTTTTAGATTCCAGACATTAGTTTTCCGGCACAGAATGAAACGCTACAGAAAAATGTTTGTGT
>CM074984.1:242044-252822 GCA_037576825.1 Pangasius krempfi
AACGTTAGCTAGCTTAGCTCCTGAGTTTTTCCGGGAATATAATAGCTTAGGTAACGTTTTAATTCCTGGTTTAAGTTAGACATTTAAATATTTTACCTAACGCTAGTAGCTAGCTTGCTAGCGTGATTTGTTTCTGGCTTCAATTAAACACGGTTGCGATGTTAATGTTAGCTAGTAACATTAGATATTGTTATTGCTTTGAGTGTACATTATAAAAGTTAGTCTTACATTAGCGTACATTTATCATTTGAAATTTAATAATAATAATAAAGCACAACTGCTTAAATGTCTACTTAGCCTTAACGTTAGCTAGTTTTATTCTTTACAAACACATTTTATATATAATAGTTTCCGTATTAACTATTGGTTTTAATTAGATAATGAAATCATTAACATTATCTTAGCTAGATGATATATATGATCTATATCAGCTACTCATAGCTAGCTAACGACATCCCGGTTATAATTACGCAATAGTTTCTTTCCTTGTTTGCTTAATGTAAGCTACATTGTTTGTGCTTTTGTTTCTATTTAGTCTTAAATTTTTAAAATAAATGAATGTAATTTAATAATAATATTAAACATTCTCAAACACGAGGTTAAGTCAGTCACCAGAGGAAGTGAAAGATAAAGCGCTAGTGATGTCACGAGGTTACGTTTGCTACTTAAATTAATTCTTTTTTTTTAAAAAAGCAGGATGAGCATGATGACACGGCTGAACTTCTTGACGTTCCTGAATCTATTTTTGTACTTTTTCCGCTAATAAGTAAAAAAATACATTGAAAAAAATCTTTATTCATTGGAGAAGAGTGTTTATTAATCATGTTATTATTATTTTTTTTCCTTTTCCTCAGGAGTCGTTACTGTGGCGTGTGTTTTAGACGCAAAAGTCATTATCTTAAATTCACACAAGCTTCTTCAAAAAAAACCAAAAAACATAGCCAGGATGCTCCTGAGTGTGTGAGACAGGGAATTGTGGATTGGAATGAAGCCTGGATTTACACACACACACACACACACACACACACACACACACACACACACACACACACACACACACACACACCACAAATCAGAATGAAGAAATAGCATCAAGAGAATCACATTTTGTTCTCCACACACACTGCACTTCCTCTCTGGCAAAAAAGAAGGAAAAAATTGAAGTGTAAGAAGATTTTTTTTTCCCTGAGCTGTTCCACGAAACGGAAACGATGTGATTTCCATATTTCCCGGGATAATGCGTGTGTGACTCGCTGGAAAGCTCATAATGTTCTCAGCTTTATGTGCACGATATTCATAAGAAACACGACGACCGACCCACGAGCAGCCGTCTGACGATGTTCTTCACTCCAGTGCACAGGAATGAAAACACTTCCAGCGATAAGTTCACTACGGAGATCCAGTGTAGCGCCTAAATGTCAGGAAAAAATGAACCATAGAGCCATAGGCGTACGTAGCAACACGTGGCGTAGGCGTACGTAGCAACACGTGGCGTAGGCGTACGTAGCAACACGTGGCGTAGACGTACGTAGCAATACGCAGTACAGACGTATGTAGGAATGCATAACATAAACGTACGTAGCACAGACGCACATAGAAATACATAGCGTAAACATAGCGTAAACATACATAGCAATATGTAGCATAGACATAACCCCAACATAATCCCGGGCATGTAGTGCGCGTGTAGTGCGAGTGTAATGTGAGTGTAGTGTGATTGTAATGTGAGTGTAGTGTGCGTTTAATGCGATGGTAGTGCGAGTGTAGTGTGAGTGTAGTGTGATTGTAATGTGAGTGTAGTGTGCGTTTAATGCGATGGTAGTGCGAGTGTAGTGTGAGTGTAATGCGCGTTTAATGCGAGTGTAGTGCGCTTGTAGTGTGAGTGTATTGTGAGTGTAGTGCGAGTGTAGTGTGCGTTTAATGCGAGTGGAGTGTGAGTGTAGTGTGAGTGTAGTGCGAGTGTGGTGTGAATGTAGTGTGATTGTAGTGCGAGTGTAGTGTGATTGTAATGTGAGTGTAGTGTGCGTTTAATGCGAGTGGAGTGTGAGTGTAGTGTGAGTGTAGTGTGCGTTTAATGCGAGTGTAGTGCGCTTGTAGTGTGAGTGTAGTGCGAGTGTAGTGTGAGTGTAGTGTGCGTTTAATGCGAGTGTAGTGTGATTGTAGTGTGAGTGTAGTGTGCGTTTAATGCGAGTGTAGTGTGATTGTAGTGTGAGTGTAGTGCGCTTGTAGTGTGAGTGTGGTGCGAGTGTAGTGTGATTGTAGTGCGAGTGTAGTGCGAGTGTAGTGTGAGTGTAGTGTGAATGTAGTGTGATTGTAGTGCGAGTGTAGTGCGAGTGTAGTGTGAGTGTAGTGTGAGTGTAGTGCGAGTGTAGTGTGAGTGTAGTGTGATTGTAGTGCGAGTGTAGTGCGAGTGTAGTGTGAGTGTGGTGTGAATGTAGTGTGAATGTAGTGTGAGTGTAGTGCGAGTGTAGTGTGAGTGTAGTGCGAGTGTAGTGCGAGTGTAGTGTGAGTGTAGTGTGAGTGTAGTGCGAGTGTAGTGCGAGTGTAGTGTGAGTGTAGTGCGAGTGTAGTGCGAGTGTAGTGCGAGTGTAGTGTGAGTGTAGTGCGAGTGTGTGGTTTGAGCGTAGTGTGCGTTTAATGCGAGTGGAGTGCGAGTGCAGTGTAAAGAAGAAATAATACAGTTAAACGCAAGCAACGAAGGAAAGGAAAGAAGGGCACATCTGTGACATTTCTTTCTTTCTCTCTCTCTCTCTCTCTGTCTCTCTCTCTCTCTGTCTCTCTCTGTCTCTCTGTCTCTCTCTCTCTCTGTCGTGGTAGGCGTTATCTGGCAGCACCGCTCATCCCCGGCTCGAAACACAACAGCCTCCATTTAGCTCCACACACAATGGCCTGCGTGAGTGAAATATTTTTAGCGTCCTTCAGATGGGCTTTTCAGGAACATGGCTGATCTTTCAGGACGTGAGTGTAATGGCTGGTAATGGAGTGATGAGTGTGATGAAGCTAATGCACACTTCACTGTTTGTTTTAGCTGCTTTTATACGCCACAGCGATAATAATAGTAATAATAAATCTCTTTATTTACACCCTGCTTTCCTCACACTCATGGCTCTCGTTACGGGGAGAAAAAAAACAGAGCCGGGCGCCGAAAGGATGGATAAATGGAAGTGTAGTTTAGGGTTTGTTGTGAAAGTTCTCAGTGTACACCACCACCACCACCACCACCACCACCACCTCTGGAAGAATTCTCCAACTTTACAGCTTCGGGTTCCTCTGTGATGCTCAGCTCTACTGTGACAAGTCACGTGTGGGCGTGGCCTGTCCGGTAATAGCTACATCCTGCGTCTAATGCGAACTAATAAACACAAATCAAATAACACACTCATCAGTGTGAACACCAGCTGTTTGACTGTTAGATAGAGAGAGAGAGAGAGAGAGAGAGAGAGAAGAAATTAGTGACAGGACAAATTACATAAAGAAATGAGAGAATATTGAGAGACAGAGAGAAAGAGAGAGAGAGATAAAGAGAGAAAGAGAAACTCATATAGAGAGAGATACAAAGGCAGATAGAGTGAGAGAGAGATAAAGAGAGAGCAAGAGAGAGGGATAGAGAGAGAGACAGTGACAGAGAGAGAGAGAGAGAGAGAGAGAGAAGAAATTAGTGACAGGACAAATTACATAAAGAAATCAGAGAATATTGAGAGACAGAGAGAAAGAGAGACAGAGACAGAGATAGACAGATAGAGAGAGATAAAGAGAGAGAGAGAGAAAAACTCAGATAGAGAGAGAGAGACAGATGGAGTGAGAGAGAGATAAAGAGAGAAAGAGAAACTCAGATAGAGAGAGATACAAAGGCAGATAGAGCGAGAGAGAGATAAAGAGAGAGCAAGAGAGAGAGACAGAGAAAGAGAGAGAGAGAGAGACAGAGATAGACAGATAGAGAGAGAGAAAAACTCAGATAGAGAGAGAGAGACAGATAGAGTGAGAGAGAGATAAAGAGAGAAAGTCAGAGAGAGAGAGAGAGACAGATAGAGCAAAAGAGAGTTAAAGAGAGAGACACACAGAGAAAGAGAACAAGACAGTTAAAGAAAAAGAGAGAGAGAAGGAGAAATAGAGAGAAAGACAGATAAATAGAGACAGAGAAAAGTGAGTGAGAGAAAAAGACTGACAGAGACAGATACGGAGAGAAAAGTGAGTGAGAGACAGATAGAGGCAGAGACAAAGAGAGAAGAGAGAGAGACCAATAGAGACGGAGAAAGAGAGACAGAGAGAGAGAGAGACCAATAGAGAGGGAGAAAGAAAGAAAGAAAGAAAGAGAGAGAGAGAGAGAGAGAGAGAGTCAACAGCAACTCAAAAAATCATTCCATTAGTCACTTTTTTATTAGAAATGTTTAAAAATGTCTAACTTGTTCTGTGGTTATATTTTATCTAGCTATTGGTTTTTTTTTTTTAAATTAGAATTTTTTTTTAATGATTATATGAATTATTTAAAAAGTAACGTTTCACTTTTTTTTTTTTTTACCGAAATCACTTCACTACCTTATTAACTCGTCGCTAAATATTTAGCGTACGTGTGAAAAACGTAGCTGGTTCTATTCGTAGCTAACACGAGTAGAATTTTAAGTAACGTCTCAAACGGCACTGCAGTTTTCTCAACATATAGAGACACAAATCTTTGTTGGCTCTGTTATTCCGCATATGCGTGTATCCACCAATCAGGAGTGTTCTTTAACCGATCGATAAACAGAAAAAAATATATATATATTTATAAATAAACATGAACAGATTTAGAATGAAACACCCGTAATTTGTTCCCGTAATAACCACGTGTCTGCGACAGATCCTGCGCTTTCAGCTCTAAAATGTCAGCCTTAAATAATGCAGCGGCCAATGAAAATGCCAGCGTGGCTGGTCACATGACCGCTGATGAAGGATGGGGCGTGCTGGAGAAACGCGGTGGCGGCGGCGCTCATCACACACACACACACACACACATGCGCGGCTAACATTCGCTCCGTCGCAGGTCCGACTCTTATTGCATTTGTAATGCGAGGGGCGAGAAACACACAAAGCCCAGATATAATAATAATAATAATAATAATAATAATAATAATAATAATAATAACGATAAGTTTTTCTCTTTTTCTCTTTTCTCTGTTTCTCACGGAGGCCCGAAGGCAACGGCTGCGGCTCGTGCGTCTTCACACACGTTATGAATTCAATTACACTTTCTGTGCAAAGAGGAAGAAAGGAAATAATAATACTGATGATATATATATATATGTATATATTAGAGATATAAAAATGAGTTGTGTTCACCTGAAAGGTAGCGACAGAACTGAATCAACTCTGGAATGTTTGTTTGTTTGTTTGTTTGTTTGTTTGTTTGTTCGTTATTTTAAAACTAACTGGTCTGCATTTCACTCGTGTGTAAACATGCTGAATCGTAACAAACCGAATCAAATCAGAATCGAATTCAGTTTGTGTTTCAATGATTCAGTAAATCTTTTCCTAATAAAGAGCCGGACTGAGAGACAGATAGATAGAAGACAGACAGTTACACAGTTACACAGACAGACAGGCGGTTACACAGACAGACAGTTACACAGACAGACAGTTCAGACAGACAGACAGTTACACAGACAGACAGTTACACAGACAGACAGACAGTTACACAGTTACACAGACAGACAGTTACACAGACAGACAGTTACACAGACAGACAGACAGTTACACAGACAGACAGACAGTTACACAGACAAACAGACAGTTACACAGACAGACAGTTACACAGACAGACAGACGGTTACACAGATAGACAGACAGTTACACAGACAGACAGACAGTTACACAGACAGACAGTTACACAGACAGACAGTTCAGACAGACAGACAGTTACACAGTTACACAGACAGACAGTTACACAGACAGACAGTTACACAGACAGACAGTTACACAGACAGACAGACAGACAGACATACAGTTACACAGACAGACAGTTACACAGACAGACAGTTACACAGACAGACAGTTACACAGACAGACAGTTACACAGACTTTTTTTTGAGATACTCTTCTGATCTTTAATGCAACTCCAGAAAATAAGCGAGAGAGAAGTGTATGAGGGAGAGTGAGTGTGTGTGTGCGTGCATGTGTGTGTAAGAATGAGGGAGTGTACGAGAGAGAGAGAGAGAGAGACAGAAAGAAGAAAGAAAAAAAGAAGGAAGCAGGAGAACAGAGGGAGAGAAGGAGGAAGGACAGGGGAGGAAGAGAAGTTTCCTGCAGAGTTTAATGAATCACAGAGTTCAAGAAACCACCAGTAAAAACACTCACATCCATCTGCACACCATGTGTGTGTGTGTGTGTGTGTATATCTCTGTGTTTGCTTGGGTATATATATATATACATACTTGTGTGTGTGTGTGTGTGTGTGTGTGTGTGTGTGTGTGTGTGTGTGTGTGTGTGCGTGCGTGTATGTGTGTGTGTGTATATCTCTGTGTTTGCTTGTGTATATATATATATACATACTTGTGTGTGTGCACGTGTGTCAGGGCTTCAAGGAGAAATCATTTTCCTGCCCTTCTGGCCGCAGCGTGAGGTTTCGAGGTCGGAGGTCAAAGGTCAAAGGTCAAACATCTGAGTTCAGTTATGAGTCCAGAGTGAAGCTAAAAGAACACTGTGGTCTCCAGCCTGAATTAGCGACGGCTATCTTTCCCAGCGCTGAACACAGCTACACTTACTAACTAACTAAAGCTAACTGGCAAGTTAGCAACATAGTCTGTGAGGTCACATTATATTAGCTAGTTAACACAAAGCATCTTAGCGGCTAGCAAGTTAGCAAATATCAAATTAGACACATAGATTCTGGAGTAGCAACAGATTTTTTTTTCACTACTGAAAACAACTAGCCATAGCTAATTAGCTAACTAAAGTGATCTATCAAGCTAGACATATAATCTGTGACACTGCATTACGTTACCTAGGTAACTGTAACCACAGAACAAATTACAAACAGAAATGGTCTTAGTAGCTAGCATGTTAGCAACAGTGCTCCTGAACACAACTAAACATAGCTGACTAGCAAAGGGAAAGCCAGCTAGCGAGTTAGCCACATAACCTGCAAGGTCACCTTACGTGCTAGCTAGCTACATAAGGCTAATTAGCATACTGAGCAAAAGTAGGCTGATGTTTGTTAAACGTAGTGGATATAATACTACGCTAAGCTTATTAGCTAGCATTAGCATTATTTACTGAGGTAAAACCACACACACACATACACACACACACACAAGCGTGTACACAAGACAAAAACACAGACTGTTGAAAGCTAATCGCTAAAACGAGATTTATCTTTTCAGAGAAAACAGTGTAATCGGTGTATTTTACACATCTGAGGGAAACACCCATCTTTTTTGCTCTCTCTCTCTCTCTCTCTCTCTCTCTCCATCTCTCTCTCTAAAATATGTTGTTGTGTGAAATAAATAAATTCGAGTGGCTCTTGGTGATCGGCCATTTAACGAACGTCACTTCTTAACGTTTCCTCAGCGCTGAGGCGCCATGTTCCCCGAATTACATATTGATTTTCTCTTCCTGTTCATCCTGTCTCTCTCTCTTTCTCTCTCTCTGCTGAGAGAGAGAGAGAGAGAGAGAGAGAGGAACAATGTGAAGTCGTACAACAAAAGAAAGACACAGACACTAACGGGAAAGAAAGAAAGAAAGAAAGAAAGAAAGAAAACAAGAAAACAAGAATGCAAGAAACAGAAAGAAAGAAAGAACACAAGATACAGAAAGAAAGAAGGAAAGAAAGAAAGAAAGAACGCAAGAAACAGAAAGAAAGAAAGAAAGAAAGAACACAAGATACAGAAAGAAAAAGGAAAGAAAGAAAGAGCACAAGATACAGAAAGAAAGAAAGAAAGAAATTAAGAACACAAGAACGCAAGAAACAGAAAGAAAGAAAAATAACAAAAAATAGAAAGAAAGAAAGAAAGAAAGAAAGAAAGAACACAATAAATAAATAAATAAATAAAGAAAGAACAAGAAATAAATGAAGAAAGAAAGAAAGAAAGAAAGAAAGAAAGAAAAAGAAAATGAGGGAGCTGTTGAGTTCTGGATTATGATTGGTCAGAAGTTGTTGATTAATTTTCTATAACAGCATAAATCTTTCTTTCTTTCTTTCTTTCTTTCTTTCTTCTGTTCTTTCTTCTGTTCTTTCTATAGTAACAGTCTAAAACAGAAGGAGATGTTTATGTCGCATGTTTGGAAGGAGTCTCCAGTGTCAGAGGTAAAGCTGTAAAGTTAAGTTTTCCGGCGTCTTCGAGCTTCATAATTTCTTTTAGTCTCATTAACGACGGAAACGACTGTTTACAGTCGCCATAACGACAGCGAGAACTTTAGATTAAAACATTTAAATGTAACTATAAACGGATAAAAAGCATGACGTGTCGTCCTTTAATAAATTTTTTGACTTTTTCTCTGTTTTTCTCTGTTCAGAGAAGCTCCGCCCCCTACTTCTCTACAGAACTTACCTTAAAGTCGTTTATACAGAAATGTAAATATGAACTGGACATTCGATCTCGCTGATGCAATTTACTCAAATATTGTAAACAAACAAACAAACAAACAAGCAAACAAACAAACAAAGAGGGAGAAGTGGAGGTGTTGCTATACGTAGCGGCGTAACCTTGGCGTGTTGCTAACACGCTGAGCGACTCGCTAATCAATCTCTCCGTCCTGTCACTGCTTTTAGACGTCACTAATTTTACTCCGCTGCTCAAATTTAGCTTCACACATACACACACACATATACACACACACACACACACACACACACATACACACACACACACACACACACACACACACACCTGTTAGCATAGCAAAGAGACCTCTGTGTCTTTGAGAGGACAGGACACTCGACACGTTTTAACGTTACGATGATTTTTAAAAACATTTTTTTACGAAGTTCTCCGCTAATCAACGTACTATACGAATTGCGCACTAGGAAGTCAATAAAGACGCAGTTTAGCGGTAATTACGTTACGTTGCTACTATTAGAATTCATTCCGATAATTACGGTTACACGTAATAACACTCCGTTATGAAGATTTCGCTAAAAAAAAAATAAATATCTGTAGTGTATTCGGTAGCTAGCTAACAACCTGGTAGCTAATATTCTAATTAGTGAATTATATTTTTATAATTAGCTAATTTATACATAACGTACCTGATTCTCAGTGATAGAGCACCTGAAGTGCATTGTGGGTAATGCACGAATATCACGCTAACAACCTGGTAGCTAATATTCGAATTAGCGATTTCACCGACGAGTACCACCGTACGAACACTCGGAAATAAAATAACAACTTTTGTGAAGTTCCGTGAGGACAAGTTCTGGTTCTGGTTCTGGTTCTGGTGTTCGAACGTTAGAGTGGGCTGCGTTCTATTAGAACCGTATTCTTATAGTATTTGGGACGGAACCAGAGCTCAGCCTCGAAAATCAGCTAAAGTTCAAAGTTCAAGTAATATAAATGTATTATTATTATTATTATTATTATTATTATTATTATTATTAGTGTTGTTACTACTGCAGTTGTGGTTGTTGCTATTGTTGTTATTATTATTGTTATTGTTGTTGTTGTTATTGCTGTTATTATTATTGTTGTTGTTGTTGTTGTTGTTGTTGTTGTTGTTGAGCGAGATTGAAATCGTTCAACAAAATAAAAACACGGTTGCCAGATTTCCAAAATTTCCTAATTTTGAGTTAAAATAATGATAAAAATAAAAACAATACAATAAAATGAAAACACATTATGATGTCATACCCCATGTGATACACTGACTAAATAAATTATTTTTAATCTAAAAACGTTTTCTTTATTATTGTCGCTTATTTGCTTCGAATCAAACGCTTTTATTTAAAGCTGCTTCTCATTTCTAACATTATTTTATTTATATTTCCGACTCAGTCTTTTGTTAAACGTTTACAAAGTTTTTATTTACGGCTTTTTATTTAACCGCGTCTTTTTTTTTTAACTCTTATTTTTTTATTGATTACTTTTATTTAAAGCTGCTTCTGTGGTTTTAACATCTGCTTTAAGCTTTAATTTAAAGCAACTTCTTCAAAATTTATTTTTTTTAAAAACTTTTTTTAAACACTTTAAAGTTGCTCGTCTTCTTTGAAACTTTTTTTTTTATTTCAATCACCTTCTTTAATTTTTTTTATTTTAAAGCTGCTGTTTTATATTTTACTTTACTTTTTTTTTAAAACAATGACTGCTTTTATTTCAAATGAATCTTTTTTTTTTTTTTTTAGAAAACATGATTTTTCTTTAAAGCGGCTTCTGTTTTTTTAAACGTTGCTCTTCATTTAAACTTGTTTTTATTTACGGCAGCTATTTTTATTGTTTTGTTTTGTTTTTTTGCTGTTACTTTATGTACGAATTCTGCTGACTTCTATATTAAAGCTGCTCTTTTTTATTGCCTACTTTTATTTTAAAACTGCTTCTCCTTTTTTCATTTAGTTAAATTTGTACACACACACACACACACACACACACACACACACACTGTATATTCCCTTTAATAATAAAGTAAATGGTGTGAGAGTGACGGATATTACGAGGAGAGCGAACTGAAAGCATCTGAAGAATTATGGGCTCTAAAGTGGTCGGTTCTGGTGTGTGTGTGTGTGTGTGTGTGTGTGTCTGTGTGTGTATGTGTGTGTGTGTGTGTGTGTGTGTGTGTGTGTGTGTGTGTGTGTGTGTGTGTGTGTGTGTGTGTGT
>CM074984.1:269552-276918 GCA_037576825.1 Pangasius krempfi
CAGCTGTTTCAGTGCTTTCGAGTCCATTTGCCTCCCTGCCTGCATTTAATGAAATCTTGTTACTGGAGAATTGACTGGGGCTGAATTGAGATTTTAATCCCATTGACGTTCCGGTCATGGAAATGCACACTGGTGGGAACTTTTAAATGGAGGGACGCTGTAATCAGGAGACACTTGTACTCGGCTCTCCCTACAATAATGAATCTCATCAAAAGCTCCAGGCCGAGCCGCATGTGACAGTCTCGAATTTCAAGGTTTTTGACCATCCCCATTTGAGGCATTCCTCAGGGAGAGTGTGATTACTCAAGTTTAGCAGTTTATTGCCTCATCTTTCAATAGCCACTGAAGCACAAAATTCTCATATAGGTCGCTCCCTTTTATCCCTCCTACATGTAGAGGAGGCCAATAGACTGCAGAACAGCTGGTGATGTCCAGGAGAAGCACTGAGAGGAACGGTAATGCGAGGAACATGGTCGTGTTTATCAGGTGATCGTTATGATGATCAGTGTAGTTATGAGCTGGACCGTTTATGGTGGTTTGCTTTAATCCAGCTTTATAATGTAAGTTTTTCAGCCTGATGTTGCTGTAGGTGAAAATCTAACATTGTAAAAGAATTCTTTGGTCATGAGTCGAGATCGGCGTTGTTACAACACTTAGTATGACGTGATTTTGTGCCTCTGCGACCAAAGACGGCTGACGACAGAGTGTCAGTGTGAGGAATTGCTATGACACTCGTCTAAAATCCACCAATAGGAGGACGGCAAGCTCACGGCACAGCTACAGATACGGTAGCGGCGATGGAGAAGCGAAACCTACACATGCTAATGGACAGAAAAAATCTCCATGACCTCGAGCTCGCTGAGTGTTGATGTGAACCCGGATCACGCTGAGCCGATGGATGACGTGAGCAGCGTCGTACGTAATCGTTTCGTTTAATCGCAGGTCTATCGTTAGAGGATCTTCATCGTATAATCTGTCACAGAGATGCGCAATCACACAGAATTCACAGCAGAGTTTATTGGACAGAATCTCGTACAGCGTGATGAGGAATCACCTTAAACGAGCGAAGAAATCACACAGACTGAAACCGGCTTTAATTGTATTTGCGGTGATTGTAAATGGACGCAGATTAAATATTAACGTGTGATACAGAAGTCAGTGTTTGGCGCGTTGTGGTGAACAGCTCGTCAGAATATTTTAACCGTCCGTCTCGGTGCTATCTCAGGACTGGCCACTCCATCTGTGTGGTCTTGGTGCCACACTGACCACAATTTCACCCCATATTCCTCATCGTGGCTTCACTAATAAGATCTGAGGAGATAAAGTAGCTGATCTGAGATGTTGTGCTGATGTTTTTTCCACCTAAAATGAGGAATTTTATGAGGCGAGGATGCATCTGTGAATCAGTTTGAATGTGAAATAGACTCAGACCTCTTCGTTAGATTCTCCTACAGCGTGTCAGCAGTGAGGGCTTTACTGAGCAGAACTTTAATCACAGAGAACTCTTCATCATTCTGAACTGTTCTTCTAGCTAATTTAATCAGAACGCTACCTTTATTCAGCTGAGAGTTTGTGCTAATGCGGTGAACTAAATGGCCAGTGAGACCTTTACAATTAAAATGTGCTGAATGTCTCGAGAGTCCACGCTGTCCTCTTCCTCTCTAATAATCCTGATCTGTGAGGAATGAAGCGAGCGTCATGGAACATCACGTCGTTATGGACATCCGCCATCATTCACACACACAGTGCGCTAGAACGGCTTTTCTACCGAACACTGCGGCAGGGTGACTGTAAGAGTGTTTCAGTAACAGCTTTATAAAACTAATTTCTCATTTCTGGAATCTTTAGGAGATTCATTTTTATTTATTTCCCCCAGTACAGTTGCTGATATTTCACATTACTTTTGTGTAAAATCTGCCATTTTGAAATGCTAATGAAGTGCTCGCTCACTACACAGGGTTTATAATAAAGTATAAAATCCCTGTACAACATATGAACTACACTGCAAAATGACTCGAATACCTCGAATACAGTCAACTTTATCTACTAAGATTACAGTAAACCAAACGTGAGGTTATTAAGCCTAGTTCTAGACATATTTTACTTTTTCTAAGCTTCTAAAATTTTATTTAAAAGTCTTCAATTATTGACAGATAATTTTGCTTCTTTCTAGAAATAAACACTTAAAATTAGCAAAATTATCTGCAATAGAACAAGACTTTTTCAAGAAGTTAGTCAACATGTCTAGAAATAGGTTTAATAAGCTCACATTTGGTGTCCTGTAATCTTCTAATAGGAAATGGATCATTATATTCAAGATCTTTTAACTATTTAATATTTTAAGATGTCATTTTTTTGCAGTGGACTAATGTTTCTGCTGCTACGACTAATACTACTAGCACTAATAATAATAATAATAATAATAATAATAATAATAATAATAATAATAATAATAATAATAATAATTGTTTGTACAGAAGTTTATACAGCTTTACAGAAATAAAACAGAAAATATTACAAGTGAAAGAGTAAAACATGAAGCACTAATTCAATGAGGAAAATACTTTGTAAAAGTAAATAAAATAAAATAAAAATGTGAAAGTAAAAAAAACAATAGGATAAAACAAAAATATTACATTAGTCACATAGACAAGTTTTAATCTTAATCTCTGTTAAAATTTACAGTCTTGATTTGAGAATACAGTTTGACATTCAGTGCAGAGACTAAAGTATTGGCACCGTATGCTTCTTCTGAATCACTGTCCATCATTAAAAAACTCTCCGGGTCTCAGGATCAGACGTAAAATAAGCTACATGCATGTTTTTTTTTTATTTTGAAAAGAAATTCAATTTGTAAAAAATTAAGATGTTTAAGGTATTTCACTGATCTTCAGTCCGTAGCTTCCAGAGAAACTCCTCCGCGGTTCACGGCTGCTGTTATGTGATGGGAAACAAACACGAGGACTCTTACACGCTACAGATAGTCCTGGATTGGTGAAGTAGGATTTCCACAGGCAGCACAATGTTTACAGAAGCTCATGGAGATTCGAGACCTCTGGACGGAGCTGGACTCATCCCGTGTCCTGTCCTTCTGGAGATGTGCGCTGCAGATCGATCACGCTCCCCATGGGACTCTCGGTAACAGGCACTGATTGCTTTCTGCAGTCGAGGCTCTTAAGTGGGAGCTTCGTGATGGGCTTCTGGACAACACTTAACGATCAATCAGCTGAGAGGCAGGCCCATTTCCCCCACTGCATACAGAACCCGTCTTACACACACACACACACACACACACACACACACTTCCCCCATCTATCTGAGGAGAGGATGCAGAGAGAGGCGCTCGAGTGATGGAGGAATCGAGCACCATTGTGTTATTCACACACAGTTTGGTGATTCATGCTCATTATTTATAATAAGATCTTTCTCAGAGATGTGAAGGTTGATCTTTTGTTTTGATAGATATTTATGTATGTATGTATGTATTTATTTATTTATTTTTGAGAGAATGACCTTCAGACGCTCGGCTGCGCTGTGATTGTGCCATGAGCTTGTCTTTCAGACTGGCAGCTGTCCTCACGTCTTCCCGTCGATTTAAACAGGCTTTAAAAACAAAGCACTGCAATCAAAACGAAAAGCAGCGAGCGAATTCCTATCGTCTCTTCTACTGTTACTAAAGGTGTGATTTCATTTCAAACCTCTCATCATGTTGAGGAGTGAATAGCATGCTCATGAGCAAATAGTGATTTAGTGACTGAGCTCCAAGTCTTCAAAGCTAATAATCCATTACATCCACGCCAAGGACGCAATTCGGCTGGGAGCTTTGTGTAAGGCGTCGCTGCTCGCGCTGCCGAATGCACAGACATTTAGTAGCACGGAAAAAGCGACTTTGCTCATTGATTAAGGATTCCATTGACTTAATGAACCCTCTGCCTTCCATCAGACAAGCGCACAATATATGTTCTAATCTCTCAAACAGATGTCTGCTGCAGACTCGCTTTAAATGAATTGATCTACTCATCTCCTCACAAATGGGAAAATGGGCGAGTATTGATACGACTCTTAGCGCAGTGATGGACTGAGAGTGGTGTTAAAACATGATCCATTGACGAAGCAGGTATGGCAGCTCAGAACCTCCCGAGCGCTCGACTTCCTCTTCATTTGTAGCGGCGTGAGATGGATTAACGGCAGTGATTATGAAATGATGAGGGAATATCTTACACTGAGATGCTCCTTCTTGAGTAACTGATATTATATTTTGGAATTCGTATTGGAAGTCCCAGAACACAGAGTGATATTAAAGCAGAAAGACACGACTGGTCCAGACTGCAGTGAGGAAAATCTTAGTTGTAAGAGGAAAGGTGCTGAGAGCGGAGAAGCTGTGACATAAACAGGATTTTGGTTTTATCCATCAGCATTTACGCGGCTTGTTAAAAATGACACATGGCGTCAGATCGAGACGCTAGCCTGCAGACAGGGCTGAAGGACGGCTCGCGCGCCGGCCGCGGTAGCGTCGCTTCTCGCTAGTCGGTATCGCTGCGACTGGAGTCATGCTTTCTGTCCGCCGATATCCGGGTGAAACACGACATGAAACACGACATGGTTAATTTTAAAATCTGAGGCTGTGAAAAATTCACTGAACTGAAGAGGAAGTTTATGGACAAAGAAGAATTTTGTCTTTAAAGTGATTAAAACAGATTTGTATGAGAACATTATTGAGAACATATGATATTGATTCTAGGTTTGAATTCACCTTTATCAGTGTTCAGATGAAAGTGCACAGGTTCAGGACCATGAAGAACATCGGTATTCAGTAAACATGGCTACGTTACAGGACTCACTGCAAAGCCTGCAGTGGAAAAGGAAAAGTCTGGAACCCCTGCAAACCTCTGTGTCTGCCTCTGAGTTCCTCAGATCACGGCAGGAAGATCTTTTCTTTTTCCTTCTTGTTTTTTTTTTACTTATAAAAGTGCTTTATTTGATAGAAAATTGAAACTTTCTCTTTTCCTCCCTGCACATCTCTTTCTATTGGTTTGTCAGAAACGTTAATCTTTTCTGCAGTCTGCGATAAAGAGCCAGCTTTATTGGTCAAAGGCCATCATCATTTGAGCTCTTATTTTATAAACTCATTTCTGCAGACTGACACTCGTAGAGTAATAAATCACAGTCGTGTCCTCGCAGAAGATTGCATTGTAAATGTCAAAGCAGACAGGAAATTGTAATTAAAGAAAGGAAACTTGCCTTAAAGAGGCACTCGATTTCAAAATGAGCTAAGCGTGGAAATTTTGTAAACAATCGCAGTTATGCACCGATGTAAAGAGTGTTCGCTTCTTTCGCTGTTTTTATTCTCTCTCTCTTTCTCTCTCTTTCATTCTTATACACACAAGCATAAAAAAGAAAACTGTTTTAAGATTCTCTCTTTATCTCTGAAGACATTTACACTGAGCTTCATTCCCAGTGTAGTTTATATCTATACTGTACACTGTATACACTGAAATCCTCAAGGTCTCAGTTCTACAGGACAGAAAAGTCCCTTTTTCATTTTTTTTTCAACATTTTCACACAATACACACTCACGATTCTTCGGCTCATGAGACTTGCGTATGAATTATGCATCATTTTAAAGCTCTTCAAACATTTAGTGTTGAATAGAAAATAATAGAATTGAATATGTGTTTTATCGTCAGCTGAAAATGAAGCTTTTTTAAAAACGTCCTCCAAGCTGGAGAAATTTTAAAACAGCGTTTTCTCTGTTTTTCCGTGAACTTGTTTTTGAAAACGTCACAGCGTGAACCTGAGTGTTATCGCTGCGAGTGTTTAGCGTGTTATGAATGCACAAGGACTCGGTTTATCACGGCTGCTGATCGTCGTTACTTTGTGCTCTGTTATTTCTTATTTGATGACGCATGTCTGTTTGCAGTTTATTTGCACTTTGCGTTATTTTTAGCACCTCATGTGTGAGAGACAGAATCTGATGTGTGTTGTACTGCTCCTGAATCCACCTCTCCGGCGCTACAAACCGTACCGAGGGCAGATTTAGGATCAGACCCGGGAGAACGCGCTGTGGCTCAGTGGAATGTTAAGCAGCAGTTCCACCTCGTCATCATAACACAGATGAATCCTCGGGTGAACTCTCAGCCATTTCTTCTTCTCTTAAAGTTATTCTTGAGGCGTTTGTCATAACAGTTTATGACGTACTGACACTGCGCTGGTGTGATCATGTGACATTTTCATGCAGATTGAAATACTTCAGAAAACGCTGCTTGTGTGGACGGGACTTTTATTGAAACATGGCTAAAAACAATTTTTCAGAAATATCCGTATACATCTGGAGAGTAGTAACAGTCCAAAAATTCCTAATAAATCATCTTAAGAGTGAACCGTCTGTTTAAATAAGATCATAAGATCCACACACACTGTGAGTTCATGAGTTTTTCTGGTGTTTACATCCTTCCTCTGAGAAACCCTGGTATCTGAGCGATCAGCAGCGAGCGACACTCCTACACGCTGCGCTGGACGTGTGCACGAGTGTGTCGGAGCGCGGGTGTGTTCAGCGTTCACGCCTCGGCCGGGTGCTTGTGGTGTCACGCAGTCCGTCTGCACACCAGCTGCAAGGAACAACAGAAATTCCAACTGAAGAGATCAATTATAGATAGCTGGAAATGAATGGGAAAAGTAATTTAATAAAATATTGAGTTGATGTCTTATATCATGTAAAAAAAAAATGCAAATGAAAAATTAGATTGTGTGTTTGGATGAAGACAGATTTTAAAAGGCTTCAAAATTATATTTAATTAGAAAATTAAAAGAGAGAGAGAGAGAGAGAGAGAGAGAGAGAGGAAATTTTGGCAGATAAATGGAGGACGATTGGTCTGGACAGAAGTGTAAGAAAAGAGAGCGTGTTTAAAGACTGCAGAAAGAAAATGTAGGACATTTCTGCACAGCGGTAAACTGATATTAAAATGTTTTAATGCCACAATGAACGTGAACATGAACACTAACGTTCACATTATACCAAACATTCACAATCAGGTCCACTATCATGCTAACAAACACCACAGTGCTGTTTGATTCTGGACTCTGATTGGTCAGAAGGTGTTGATTAATTCTCTATAACAGCAGCTCTGACAGTAGCGCAGGTTTATTTATATTAATGCACTTATTATAATACGTTATCGTTTCTATAGTAACAGCTCATTCACAGTGACGTGTACAGCGAGCGCTCCACTGATTATAGACAAATTAAAACGTGTGTAATCATTGATACAGTTTTGGTACGTTCTCTTAAAGTAAGGAGATGTTTATGTAACATGTATGGAAGGAGTCTCCAGTGTCAGCGCTTTGTAACAGTCAGAGGTGAAGCTGT
>CM074984.1:279633-293692 GCA_037576825.1 Pangasius krempfi
ATCCAGATTTCTGTAACGCTGCTTTGTGGCAGTGTTCATTGTTAATAGTGCTATATAAATACACTCAACTGGATTGAGCTGTATGTCGGGGTCATGTGGTTTACGTTGCACTGAATTATTATTCTGTGAACATTTAACTACACTGCAAGACCAAATTGTAGTGGAGTAGAACAGAGTGCTGCGAGTGTAAAGGCTTCATAATGTTAAAGTGGCAGTGTAGCGTTTTACAGCTCATAATGACATCTTTTACTGAAACTGAGCTCGAGCACTCGTCCATCCAGCCGGATTCTACCTCCACGGCCACGGGACAGAGTTAGTGCTAATGTGATAATATTCTTTACAAGTTGTTGCTTAGACTGCTCTTTAAACATCTTAAGATTGGTGCTGATTTAATACCATGAACACAATATCATGCTGTTGAGTTATAAGATGAAAGCTTAGCTCAGATTAGATCAGATCAGATCAGATTAGACGTGACTTTATGGTGCCATGTGTACTTTGGGTACTTTAGGAGGTATTTCTGTTTCTATTTTCGTGCAGTTTCACTTGTTATATTTTTGGTAACTGCTTTTGAATGCTTTTATTTTTTGTATATTTTGAAATAATGCACATTCAGAAATTCAGGCATATTGTCACTTACATGTAAATAATAATCACGTGATATTTCCCCACTGTTCCATCCTGAGCTCGTGTTTCTGTCTGTGCCGTGTTTCACGTGTTCTCCCCGTGTCCGTGTGGGTTTCCTCTGGGTTCACCGGTTTCCTCCCACCTCCCAAAAACACGATAGTAGGTGGACTGGTAACAGTGAGTGTGTGTGTGTGTGTGTGTGTGTGTGTGTGTTGCACTGGCGTCTCTCCCAGAGTGTACTGTATTCCCACCTCATATCCACTATTCCCCGGATAGACTCCGGATCCAGCTCGACTCTGACCAGGATAAAGTGTTTACAGAAGATCTGTAGTAGTAAACACTGGGACACGAGAACTTCGCCAAAATCTTAGAAAAATGATGAAATTGCCTGATAATTACTAAACCGTCTTAAAGTGATACTCCAGTGTATCTGTAGTGTATGTGTGATTTCCCAGTGTGACGTTTGATTTCACCTCCGAGCCACCGCTCCTGATCCTGATCCAGTTCAGGCTTTATACCTCTCACACTCACCTGAACACTAGCTCACCTGCTCCTGTTTAGTTTAGTTTCACTCCTCTGTTTGCCTGATTGACTTATGCCTCCTTTCTGACAATGAATCTGCCAATGACGCGGATTTTAATAAAACTGTTCTTGCACTTTCATCCGTCCGCTTCCACTTGGTTACACGCAGTCTGATCTGTACCGTGTGAATTCAAACAAACAGCGGTTAGATTTTGCCCGATTCCTGACAAGCTAGAAAATAAAGACAAAAGAAAGAAAGGTAAGAAAGAAAACAATCACTAACCCCGCCCCTACACCTTCCCGTAACCCCGCCCCTAAACCTTAACTACTACCTTCATCTCTTTTCACACACCAAGCGAATTGTTCAGCCTGAACTCACACTGGACCACCACAGGTAGGAATTTCTCCACATTCCTCTAAACAGAAAGTCACTGATGTAGGATGTTAACTGCCCCGACATCTGCCCTTAGACTTCAGTTACACGTGAGTTTGGAGTAAACAGGTTCATAGAATGAGTTACTTTAAAAAGATTAATGCATCAGCTGACACTATAGATATTTTAGTGTGTCTGCAGTTTAACATAACAAGATAATCACACAAATTAACGAGATATCAGATCGAAATAACAACATAATAACCTGAACTTCTGCGACACAATCAGAATGATGACATCATATCTGCTAAGATATTAAGTAAAAATAAGGACATAGCGCTTTTCACAACTTTCCTCGCAGTAGGGTTCTGTACGAAGCTAAGCAGCGTGTAGAGGCTGTGAGCGTGATGATGAATTCAGACAGAAAGATATCGTAAGCAGCAGTGGTGATGTACAGCATCGTGTGTTAGCGTGGGCAGGAGATCAAGTGAGCTTATGAAATAACCATTACATGTGGGGAAATAATTTACATGTTCTCAATTTTTGACTTCCAGAGAGAAGGTCCTTCGGCTTATCAGTGCTTAAAAACGCATCCGTTAAAGCCGCAGGCGAACGACTCAGCCCGGGAGTTTAATGATTTTATGAATCACAAGCTTCTCATGGTGGCTCTTGTGATATGGAGTGAGATATGCAGGAGAGCGAGACAGCCGGACTCATGGGCAGCTCATCAGCTTGAAGGCTTTTTCTGTCATTATCTTGGGAAAGCATGCACAGCCCGGTCATTAATGTTCTGCTGCCATGTTGCTCTGAGGTCTCCATTATATTACTTTGCTGTTTTATCTACGATTTAAACAGCACTGTGTGTTATTTTTTCTGAGGGGCTACAGCGTGTAGTATTAGTCACTAATAAATAAGAAATTCTAAGTGATGTGTTTTTCTCCCTCTCTTCTCTTTGTGTTTTGATCCCATGGCAGATGCATCAGGACGCTCTTCATCTCCTGTAGAAAAGTGCTGGGTTTAATTTGGAGCTACTATGAATATATGAAAGCAGGAAAACAGATGCAGGAAAAAAAACAACAACAACAGGCTGGATTTTGGTGAGAAATGTTGTGGGAATGTTGCCATGACAGGTGCGCGAGGCGACGGCAGCGTTAGAGGACTGAAATCCTCTTCAGCGTGGTTCTCAGGCTTTTCTGCGACGGGCCCTTATTCTAATCTTATTTAACAGTCTGTGCCTGACGTTCAATTCATTGCAGGGCCTCTCAGATTGGAGACTTTCCAAACAATCCTGAGTTCACCCAAGCTTGGAATTGGTTTTCTGTGGAACATCTCCCTCCTCCCTTTGGGCACTTTACCAATTTGACCAAATTTGTTCCATCACTGGTTGTAAGCACCAGGAGTGTTTTTCGGCCCTTCTCTGTGCGCTCGCTGGTGAAATTTGCAAACCCTAGAACATTAACTACTTTGTTAGAAACAGGAGCCAAAGCTGTCTGGAGGTCAGATTATGAATTATATTTCTCAGAGTCGTTTTCTAGAGAGATATACACTTCTGGGCAAAAAAAAAATTGGGCCAAGCTCAAAATGGCAAAATATGAAGCTTTTAATGATCTTAACAACAAATCACTGGTCAGGAAATGAGCAGGAATGAAGCAGAGAGATGAAGGAGCTCAGTTTGGGAGCTTTTCCCTCTGATTTCTGTAAATGTTTAAGTCTTGTGGCTCTTGATGAGCTGCATCAGGTGCAGCAGATAACCAGATAATCACTCATCTTTTAAGAAAAAAAAATCCCAGAAGATATTTTTGGAAAAGTTTGTACACCCAGACACGTGTTCAATTGAATTTTACATCAAACATTTTAATCATTATCATGATTTTGTGTACAAGACGACTGTAGAAGTGAATTTCCCTGTTTCTAGCATTCCAGCGAGTGGAGGCTCAGGAGCTCTCAGGAGTTCATCTGCTTCATTCCTGCTCATTTCCTCACCAATGATCCGTACTACAGGATGTAGGGTTTATGTAAAAACTTGAGAGATGAGATGAAAAATTGCATGAAGTTTATCCCTTTGGTTTTGTATGAAAGAGAAAAGTGTTGTTGTTAAATAAATAAATAGATAAATAAAGAAGCTACGCAAGCCTTGTTTTGCCAGACGGCCGTCGGCTGCGCAGCGTGTCACAGAGATGATGTGCTGTATATCACTGAATGCTACTTGCTCACTAGCTAAGAGTAGAAAGATTGAAATCCGGCTAGCTCGACTCCTCATCATGGCCTTTCAAAACAAGACTCTGTCCGTCTGTCTCGACAAAAACAGCTCATTCATTTTAATTCGGTTACATACACCGTTTCCACGTTACGTTTTTGTGTCTGCGGATAGCTGGGGCACAGTTTTTATTCAAGAGGGTAATTTGGGCGGAGAATACTCTTTTCCTCATTTCCTCTCTTTCTTTGTTTTGTTCATGTTTTCTGTTTTTGTTCTACCTGCCACTTTGCTCTTGTTGGCAAATTTCTGTGGTTTTATTACTTCATTAGCTCATAGTCAAGTCTTTTTTATATATATATTTCCAGGTTTAGACACCAACAACAAACTCTTTATTAATTTAATACTAGAGCACAGATTATTTATTAAAGGTGTAATCACTGATGAATCATTTTCTGTTTGAATGGAAGCAGTAGGGGAATGAAAGGCGTAAACTTTTAAACAGTCAGTGATTATCTATAAATGATGACACTCATTATGTCTTGGAATTATATCCATAATAAACACTAGCGCTGAAGCTGAACCTGAAAATATTCTCACAAAAAAAAAAAAATCACAACAGTTAAAATCAAGCAAAATGAAGCAGTAAAGCATCTTCCTGCCTGTCCGGTGATGTGACGCTTCATCTTCACGTTTCTCCTCTAACCCTCCACAATAACAGCCTCCTGTCTGTGTGATGTATTAACAGGACACAAAGGGCTCCTAAAAGCTGATATACTGTAAGTGTGCGCAATAATTAGAGTTATAAAAGCGCCTCTAAATGCCCCGTCGGAATTGGGAATATTAGCTCGTCCAGTGAAAAGCACACCCACTGCTTTTTTTAATTTAAAGCATGAGTGTTGGTGGAAATATAATTCAGAGCTCGCAATCACATCGCAGGTTTGTGCAGAGATAAAGGCCTGAATGCTTCATAAACCTTTACTTTGAGTTCGGAAGATAAGTGTGTGTGAATCAGACAGACATCACTGAGAGAGTGTGTGTGAACACTACGGTGGATTTCACGGCATGGAGCATGGCTTCAGGCGGCAAAAGCAATTAAGAGAAACTTAAAATAATTTGAACTAATTCTATTCTCGTTGTCTGCAGAAAAGAAAGCATTCTGTGCTGCTTATGAGTGGAGAAGAACTCGAGTATCTGCAGAGAGAATACCTTACTCGCTCAGAAGGATGATGTGGGCGGAGAATACTCTTCTTCTCGTTTTCTCTCTTTCTTTGTTTTGTTCATGTTTTGCCATTCCCTCACACCCGGTCACTTTTTACTTTCGCCTTCAGAGTCTAAGCTCATTAACCATGGTGTCTTCACGCATTAAGACCTCGGCGCGACGTCTCAGAGGGGAGATGAGGATGAAACCACATCCGTGAGAGTAAACGCTTGCGTAGTCTCTGCTGTTGCTTATTCATCGTTACATACAAGTGCTCCAGTCCTGCAGGTGGCGCTGTCAGAATATCACACCACTTTTCACGACTACAGGCAGATACAGATAAAACACGATAAGACACACGTGATACGCAAGACCAGTAAATAAATCAAGAGTCGAGGACTTGAATTTAACATGCTAGTGAAACCTATGTGACGCTTGGAATGATGGTTTCATGCCTCGTTTGTAATTCACACAGCTGCCGCGTGAACGACACACTGACACGGCAAAGGAAGTCTAAAATTACATCATGATGTTCATGAAAACCAGCTGAACATCGAGTCCACATGAAGGATGCCGAGGCTTTTAGTCGTCACTCCTTCTTCTGCTTTTAGAAATAATTTTCCAGAAAATAAAGTGAAGTGACTCAGGAGGAAGGAGCAGAATATCCTGCAGAAACACTCTACTTCGACAAGTCGATCTGTGCTAAGGATGGATTCTCTCTCTCTCTCTCTCTCTCTGTGTGTGTGTGTGTGTGTGTGTGTGTGTGTGTGTGTGTGTGGATTGGCAGTAATCTGCGCTGCATTGCTTATACACACACCAATCCATCTGCCTGTGAAGTTGTGACTGCTGATGTCAGGCCAGAAAATCCTGTTGCCTTTGGAAGCTCGAACCACGTCAAGACCTTTTGATGAAGAGAGACAGGAACTGGAGTCTCAGCAGGAGAAAAAAATCAGTTTCAAATGTCAAACTTGGGTAATATTTGCTTATAATAAAGCAAGATCTAAATATTTCTTTTTAATTTTGTGGGAATTATTTGTTCGTGTTTGGAGGAATTTTGTTGATATTCATTTCCAGTGCGTGTGCGTGTATGTGTGTGTGTGTGTGTGTGTGTGTGTTAATAATAATAATAATAATAGTGATTTTATTTATTTGATTCCTTGCTGAATCTCATACTCCCTGATATCCCTGAGCTGCAATTCCCAGAATGCTCAGTGTGTAGCCACGCCTCAGACCATCGGCTTGCTGATTGGTCCGTGTGTTACTCGTGCACACGTTAGCTGTGACGAGCGGTTCTAAGCGTGGTTCTGAGCGCTCTCTGCACTGTACACTGCACTTTTGGGCCTGACTCCGCCCCTGTCCTGTCATTGGTCCGTTCACATGCACTGTGTTCACCTGTTAGCTGTTAGCTGTTAATTAATTTGTCTGTTTTAAAGCTGCAGTTTCTGTGTTTTGTTGTGGGTTTTGTTCGTGTCATTAAGCCGAAGACTTTATTCTGTGTTTCCTGGTTTTGTCCCTCGCTCGCATTTAGATGTCTTGATTATGGATGTTCTCTTTATTCCTCGTTTAAGTGCCAGTGCTTGTGCTCGCGTCCTGCCTTCACTCCCTGCACGCTACATTCACTCGTCATGTTTGTGCTTTTCTCATTACTCTCATCACACACTTCAGTCTTTAATAGTTTACTTACTTTGACTAGTTACAAGGTCTGATTTTTGACTATTTTCCAGGACCATCATGAACAATATCATTTCCACTACATCTCAAATGATCTCTTTAATTAGGAAATAATTTGACCTCATCTTCTTAACCTCTGCACAAATTGACATTTATATTTTTAACAATTTTTGTTCCTTCCTTAATTGAATTTATTTGATGTTACAAAGACTAAATACCTTAATCATCTGAAATGTATCTGTTTATTTATTAGGCTATATCTGTGTAAAAAAAAATAAATAAAAAGGGGTTAGAAAAAGATAGAAATCTTTCACACACTGAATATTGGAGTTTACATTATTATTATTATTATTATTATTATTATTATTATTATTATTATTATTATTAGCAGTAGTATTTATTCTTTTACAGATTTACAGATTTTTAAGATTTTTAAGAAATTTTGGGTCCAAGGTTAAATAATGAAATTTATACATAAAACACATTCATAAAATAGCAGAAATAAGTGATGAAGACGTGGTAAATATTTATTTTAGACTATTTTAATGTAAACTTTATAAAATAAACAGAGTAAGATGAAATTCTTGGAAGTAAATGTGCCCATAGTTAAGAAAACATCCTCATATTAACCTGCAGTCGTCTTTACTAGTCTTGTCAAAACCTGAACAGCTAAACCTGGAGCGCGCACACACACACACACACACACACACACACACACCAGCTGCTGTCGTCGGGATCTGAGCTCCACGTGTAACGTTAGCTGAGGTCTTTCTGCTGTTCTCTCTCCCTCATCATCACAGCACTCAGACTGTGTTTAATAGAATAATGCAGTAATCAGGATAGTTTGTGTTTCACTCAATGACCATTTATTCATCGCTGAGGCCCCTTTGATGATGTTTCGCTCCGGAGAAGCGCCGCTGGATGTGTTTGACCCGCTGACGCTCGGCTCTGGAAAGCAGACGAGTTCACGACGAGTTCCTGCAGACTAATGCGGTGCGAATAGGGCTGTTATCCCTGGAAAACACAACCCAGTATGAAGCGGAATGTATTTTCTCCACTTTTCTGACTCCAGGATCGGTCGTGTTCTCCATTTCTCCATTATGCAGAATGGAGTCGCATGAAAACAAGCCAATGAACTGTTTCCTCCATTTTCCTCTTTTCACATAAACAAACAAACAGCACAAATATTCATGTAAAGCGGTGAATTTACAGCCGTGCAGCCGACGCTGTGCTCCACTGTGGCTGTAGCTATTCAGAAATAAGCAGTGGAACCAAACTCCAGTGTGTGTGTGTGTGTGTGTGTGTGTGTGTGTGTGGGCCACATGACCTATGGAAAGCCACATCTTTAGGTCAGTAATCATATTTGTGTTCTTTTCCCGACTCAGGTCCATTTTCTCCAGGAGTTCAGTATGTTTTTGGTTGCGTGATTGTTACAGCTTTTCAGGTTACTTCCTGTTTCAGGTTAGATGATGGAAAGGAAAGAGTTGTTACGGTCCTCAGGGAAGATGGAACACCTGAGCTGTGTAATTAGCTCAGCTTTGTGGTGCGAGTGCTTGCACTGAAATCATGAACATCTCATGCCGGCCTGCACGGCAAAAAATCTTACATGAGAACAGCTCCTTGTTTGCAGGTTTTCCTGCATGACGATAAGCCATGCGTCTCTTCAGCATGCGAGTTTTTGTACGAAAGTAAAATAAAAAAAAAATTGAACAGAGGATAACTTATATAACTTATGTATAACTTCACACGGATCCTCTGAAGATGATTGTGGATGTTCTTACATGATTAGCCTAATGACTGCACTCGCTAAAATCTCTGCTCAAGTCTCATTCATTGAACAGTGAATAACTTCACCTGGATATTACTGACTTACAGCTAAAACTCCACTGACATCTAAAATGACCCTGATTCTCGTACTGAAGATGCTCTAACACACGGAGCGCTGCGAGACTCTACAGTACACAGTTATAGAAGAGGAAGGACTTATAATCGCACTATCCGGTGCCACGCAGAAGAGCACGGGTTCCATTCTGAGTCTGGTTCCTCTCAAGGTTTCTTCCTCGTGTCGTCTCAGGGAGGTTTTCTTCACCACCGTCACCTCTGACTTCTTCAGTACAGAGAAATTTAAATCTATATCCAGATTTCTGTAACGCTGCTTTGTGGCAGTGTTCATTGTTAAAAGAGCTTTATAAATAAAGATTAATTGAGTTCATGGTTCAGAAGGAATTCCATATGAAAGCCGCCCAGAACCTGTCCGAGTGCAGACTTAAGAGTTAACTGCGTTAAAAAATAGAGAGTGGAGCTTACATATCAGCTAATTTCCCATTAAAACTGTGGAACAGAGAATGACTAATGTGAGCTAGTGTACTATCAGTTAACTAAGTTAACTAATATTAATGATATTCAGAATCACAGAAAGATATGGGGGTGTTTTCTAATTTGCATATTTATGTATATTCATGAGTCTGAAATGAACACCAGAAAAAAAGGTGAAGACCAAAAAAAAAAAGGAAAGAAAAAGGTGACAGAATTATGGCGACAGAGTCGAGAAGACAGTGATGCAGCTCTAATGACTTTTCAGCAAAGCGTCTGAAAGAGCAGAGTCATTAGATTGTTTGACACTTCAGTTATGTATCATCACCAATACCAATATTGTGCACTAAGCAGAGTCCTTGTGCTGCAGATCGACATCCTGATATGTAACTGAATCTAAAGCGTCCTGTCTGAACTCCTGCCAATAAACTCAGGAGGCAGTGACGGATACGAGCTGAACGCTGATACGCATGGAGTGCAATGTGAAAGAGACAGGTATAGATCAGTATGCATTATTATATAGATTATTATTACTGTCAGGTGATGATGCAGAGTGAGAACAGGAGAAACACTTTGTGGTCGACTCTTTGGTGAACTTTGACTGAGGAATGTGCATCGTTCAGCAGTAGTGTGACTTTTTCACCTAGAGTTAGAGGTCCTAGATAACTCCAAAACTGAAAGAGAGCTAACTGTCCACTGATGGTTTCTCAGTCACACCACTTCATAGCTAAACTACCAGCTGCACCAAAATGCAGAACTTACAGTCTTAGCCATGTTTATTGAGGAGACACAGTTTCTAATTATCCATTCTACAGAACCGTATAGGTCTAGTGTGTGTGTGTGTGTGTGCGTGTGCATTTCAGGGACAGTTGTATGGTAGACGAAGTGAAGCTTAATTGAACCCAATAATTAGAAGTTGTTTTTTTCTCCAGCGGCGACACACTGCTCAGATTATGTGACAGTTTGTCTGTGATAAATAAAATGCTTTGAAAACTAATTAGTCCTCCGGCCCGGGGGTGACGAGTGGCACCGTGTCCGTCTGTGTCTGTCTGTGTCCGTCTGTTTGCAGAATTTCTCCACTCATCCAAATCCAAACACTCAGTCTAACGTGTTAGAGGATCTGTTCAGGAGCTGGAAAAGTAGAGGAACTTGAAGTCAGATCAGATGATTATTCTGTGTAGTTACTGACCCAATAGTGATGTACAGATTTCATCCAGATTTCTTCAGGTACACTTTTCTGGCTGTGAGATTCAGAATCTTGGTTGCAATATGATTGGCTCCACAGGCTCCAAGGCTCCAATGAAAAATTTGAACAGTGTACTTTTCAGAGTGGGATATTCTCTACGTTCTCCATGTGCTTTTGTTCTGCCATTGGTTTGTTACCCCATTGTGTTCACCTGTTCTGTTAGTCATGGATTAGTTTGTTTATACTACAACCTGCAGTTTCTTTGTGTATTATTGTTGTGCCTTGTTTTCTGGGTCTGGTTTCATGGTACTTCCTGGTCTTGACCTTGATTATGGATTATCTTTGTTTCCAACCTCGTTCTATAACCTTCTCCATGTTCTGTTACTCTGGACTCATACTCACTCAATCTGTGCAGTTTATCGCCTCTAATTTATTAATACTATATTTATTATTCTCATCGTCTTTATCATTGTCCTGAACTGATTGCACTCATACTACATGCTATTTTCACTCGACCTGAGAATGTAAGGTTCTGGTTTAACTTTAACTGACTGTATTTAAATCCCCGCCATGGACACTGACTACGATTCATGGATTCGCTCCAATAAAGTGGATACTTTATAGTTTATATGCACACATCCTGCCTTTCGCCACACATTACTATATCTTAAAAAATTATTAATGAGTTTGGTCTGAGACAGTCATTGGTGTGTTTCACTCAGTGAAGACAAAACTGTGTTTGGGTTATTGTTTGCAATTTTTGTAAAATGTGGCCGTTCTTGGTCATGTTTAGTGACGACAAGTACCAGGATCTCTAGAGCACAGGTTACATGATCTCATACAAATGACTCGCGTCACTAATCTGTCACTAAGTGACTCCCGCTACTCACTGCTGTTCACCTGTAAATTGTTAAACGTGTAAAACAGACATGAGAATGAGCAAGCAGTAACAAAGCACATTCGTGATGATCCTGTGTCTGGAGCTCACGTGAGAGAGTCAGCCATCACTTCCATCTTCCCAGATCCTGAAAAGGCCAGGGATCCTCCTGCCAACCTGCCAACCACCTGAGCTGCAAAACGAGGTCTTCACTCAAGTTTGTCGTCCGTAACTGCATTGCAGTTCAGCGAAAGTCAGAGCACAGCCTTTTCTCCGTGACGTTAATTACATAGAAAATTAAACAAAATCTATAGCGGTGATTGAAATGTTTACTGAGAGCCACGAGGAGGAAAGAGAGCAAAGAAGACGAGGTGCGTTATTTTGGTCGAAACACATATGCGAGTCTCATGCATAAGTATTCTAATTTTTCATAATGTGTGAGAGTTATTGTGTGAAAGTGTCCTCGTGTAGAGAATCTCTATTTCACACAATGATGCCAGTTTAGTGAAAGGATTGAAAAGAATGGGATGTGAAGCACAATGCACTGAGTGAGAAGACTGCAATAATTACGCTTAAGTAATAAACCAATTTTGACATCTGTCACCTCAGAGCGTCTTTCATTTAAATGAAAAGGAATAAACAGAGAATGTTCGCTCTCTTGTGAAGTACTGTAATCCTCTTTAAGAACACACTTCGCCTCGGAAAAAAATCTTTTCTTCTTGTATTGTAACGACGATAATTGAAGTTTCGTGTCGGACGTTATTCCAGTGCTTATCTCCTACTTCTTGTATGATTAACTTTTCAACATTTCTCTGCTAAATCCCAAAGTTTTTTCTTTCTTTTTTCTGCTTTGCTGCTTCTTTTGTCATTGTTCATTTTCAATTGCCCACATTTCCTTTTTGAAATATAAAAACCATTATGTCATCCCCATTTCTGCCCATTGAAGCTCCTACTTTTCTATTAAGGAGCAGTTTAAAAAAAGACAAAAAAACTTTTAGTTTTGCACTTTTTTCCTTTCATTTTCAGACTTAAATCATGAGGGAAAAAAGCACAGCTCGGTTTACAGCAGTTTTATTCGGGTTTGTGAGAATGAGCTTTTGTTTTTCTCTACAAGCTGCTCTTTCTCTGTTCACCGAGAGTCAGCTGGGAATTTACAGCTTCACATTCCAATCCCTGGAATTGCAGGAATTGTTTGTGGGGTCTCGTTCTGTCACATTCAGTAATTGAGGAAATGCTGTGATGGTGATTTAAACAGCGGATCTCAAATTGGAATCACGGGAACGTCAGGGGAACGTGAGGGGAACGTGAGGGGAACGTCAGGGGAATGTCAGGGGAACGTCGGGGGAACATGAGGGGAACGTGAGGGGAACGTCGGGGGAACATGAGGGGAACATCGGGGGAACAGCAGGGGAACGTGAGGGGAACATCGGGGGAACATCAGGGGAACGTGAGGGGAACATCAGGGGAACGTGAGGGGAACGTGAGGGGAACGTGAGGGGAACATCAGGGGAACGTGAGGGGAACGTCAGGGGAACGTGAGGGGTCAGTGATTTGTTTTTGTGCTGTTTTTGTTACAGGGTTGGAAATACAATCCACTATCATTAAAGTTATTATGTTTATTATTGAGTTCTTATAATTATTAGCCTGTTTGATTGCTCATTGACTCGAGGCCTTTAAGTAATATAATAACTATGACCTTATGTGTTCTGTTGGTGGAAAGAACTGAAGAAAAAAAAAAACCTCATGTGCAATAAATAACCAGAATATTATTGCACTCATTTGCAATTGAATAGCTGGATTGTGTTTATAAAATAAATCAGTGCTGAGAGGATTTATTGATTTTATAGTTAAAGAGGCTACTAAAGGTATGAGAATCACTGAGCCACCTGGTGCTGAAGAAGGGCGTGGTTTAATTCAGCCACGCCCACTGTGAGATGCAGGAGTGTGGCCTTGTTATGCCCAAAGCCCTATAAACCACAATCACACACACACACACACACACACACACACAGAGCTAAGGTCTTTCCCTTTCAGGAGGTGGCTGTAATTTGTCATTTTTTTTGTACAAAATGAAGCCTTTTATGAAGCGAAATGAGTTCCCCGAGTAGGAAGCGCCACAAAAGCCCTGTGATTAATTTGCTTGTTAGGCGATTGCAGCTGTCACCTGTGTAAGACATCTGGACAGCAGATTGACTAATGCCATAAGTGCACCGAAACACGGCTCGCTCCCACTCCGCCTCTTTTAGCACGCTTTTAAGGGAAACTACTCGCTGTTTGAAATGGGCCTTTTTTTCCAGTGAGGTAATTAATAAGCATTACTGCTGATTGACATGGTAATTAGCTGTATTAATGTGGCACTAAGAGGCTTTGAACTGGGAGGAGGGACGCGCCGGGGTGAAGGAGGACGTCTCGGGGTCGAGGGGGAGAGAGAGAGAGAGAGAGAGAGAGAGAGAGGACATTTCCCACTGACCTTACTCACTGGAATGGACTCTTCAGTTTTCCAGGTGTTTTTATACACAGTAACAGTTCATTATCTTCTTTACTCAGATAAAAGCTGTTATAAAAGAAAATGAAGCTTTATAAACACTAAAGTAAACTTCTGATTAAACAGCCAGCAGACTTTACAGAGAGAAGAGAGCAAATACCCTCGCTTAATTTTTAATTATTACAGCATTATGCTGGGAGCGTGTGTTTATTTTATCTACTGTGTAATCAGGGGATTAATCAGAGAGAGAGAGAATGTGTGTGAGACAGAGAAAGAGAGAGACGGAGAGACAGAGAGAGTGAGTGAGAGACACAGTGACAGAGTGAGAGAGAGAGAGAGAATTAATGTGAGAGAGAGAGACAGATAGAGAGACAGGCAGAGAGAGAGAGTGAGAGACAGAGAGACAGAGAGAGAGACAGAGACAGAGACAGAGAGAGAGAGAGAATGTGAGAGACAGAGAGAGAGACAGAGAGAGAGTGAGAGACAGAGAGAGAGAGTGAGAGACAGAGAGACAGAGAGAGAGACAGAGAGAGAGAGAGAGAATGTGAGAGACAGAGAGAGAGACAGAGAGAGAGTGAGAGACAGAGAGAGAGAGTGAGAGACAGAGAGA
>CM074984.1:350565-370636 GCA_037576825.1 Pangasius krempfi
TGCTGAATAATGAGTGTGGAAGCCATTTTGTTAAATTAACCCAGTGATTAATGTGAGAATTACAGCGAGCGCTAATCATGCAGTGATATATCAGTGATGTACGAGACTCCTACTAGATTTATTTCAACACTCACCAGCTTCTCACTCACATATCATCATATTAGTCTTTTATTTTTCAGTTTTAAATTCTGTCTTGCTTTTATGTTACTTTGAATCACAGTTTATAGCAGGGGAAAATGCAGTTTTCTTCATCAGTCCGTATTTTCTATCCCTGACAGTTTTTCGGGTTTAAAGGTGAGTGTATGTGTTTAAAGGCGGTGGTGGAGACGCTGGTGAAAAACCTCGGATCGGACGCTTGTACTCAAGAAAACTCTGGCAAGCTCCAAAGAACAGGTGAAGAGAAAGCTGCAGTAAAAGAGAATTCGGTGCACATTTGAGTGGGTGGTCTGTATTTCGTGTACAGTAATAATCTGAAGTTATCTGGGGTTTGCTGTGTGCTTGTTAAGAGAAAGCTGTCCCGATTGAAGGCTGTTCACACTCACTCATAAGCGCTCATTTAATCCTTTTTTCTGTTTTACTTCAGTGCAAATTACAGGGTCTTATAGCGACTCGAACACACAGAAATGTTGGACAGAGTTCAAAATAACAAACCCAAAAAAGCTGAGAACACACGCACTTCAGTGAAACGTGGAAACGAAGGTGGATATTTCAAAACATTACAGGGCGTGTCATCCTTTAATAAACACAGATGTGCATCATTAAGTCTCAGGCACGAAGCAAATACTAATATTAAGACATTCAGTTTTATTGTTTCTTATTTAGATTTATTTATTTATATAGAGCAACAGGACAGTCTTTATGATTACAGCAGCAGCTCTTAAGTAATTGCTTCTAGAAAAAAAAAAAACTATCACTTCATTTAAGGTCATCATCAACTTTCCTGGAGTTTTTAATTTTCAGGAATTCTCTTTATTTGCTGAACCACGTGCGTCAATGCCAGGCGTTCTCCAAGGATGGTTAGAAGTTTCGAGTTCCTCCCTTGGTTTAATGGAACTCTTAAAATCCTGTGGTTAGCGGCGAGGCAGTGGTTCAAGAGAACGGTTCCAGAGCGTGGCCTGGTGCAGCCACACCACACACGAGGAAACCACACTCCGAGGCTGAGCCCAGGACCTCCCTGTCTGTCTGATTTCAGTCTAATGCGTCTGTGTATGTACTAAAGGATGTGGGGAAGACTTGCTGGACACGCCCTTTTTTAAAAAGCTTGTGGTGACCAAAGCCTTAAAGAACCTTTTAATACTGAGACCTTTATACCATCAGGCGTCTGTGCCTAGCGCTGTTGAATTCTGTTGATGCTGATTAGTTTTCTATCCCAGCAGCTCTGACTGTAGTGCAGCTGCTAATCACAGGTTTATTTATAATTAATGCGCTCGTTCTAATACGTTATCGTTTCTATAGTAACAGCGCATTAACAGGGACTCGTACCGTGAACAATCTGTTTAATATTTTCACAGACGTTTATGCAACCTTTATGGAAGGAGTCTCCAGTGTCAGCACTTTGTAACAGTCAGAGGTGAAGCTGTAACATCTTCAGGACAGAGGAGTTTACGCTTCTTTGCGGTTTCTCAGTAACAAGCTGCGTTTTTTTCTTATTAACTTCAAGAGAGAGAATGTTTATAGCTGCTATAACGTAAGCGACAACAGGAACTGACTTGTTTCATGAACATTAAATGTAGCTATAAACGGATAAAAAGGATGTCATTGTTTAATAAATTAAAATTGTACTTACTGGCAAACTGCTGTGATGTAAGAGGAATAAAACATTCAGGGACGTGCTGTTAGAGGAAAATAATCGACTGGTTGGCGATTAACAGGGAACAGTAACTCTGCTTCATCACACTGTAACACACACACACACACACACACACACACGGCTATTTCTCGACAATCTACTGGTATTAATGATATGTATATAAAGCTCACCGCAGCAGTAATGAGGTATAATCATGCTGTGAGAAGGTTCTAATCTTACACCACTTCTCAAATACTGAACTAAAACCTCCAGCCAATAACTCAGAGTTCACCAAAGGACACAATCAAATGCCACTGTCTCCTCAGCGTTCACAGATATATTGTACTCCGGCCCACAATCCTTTTCCAATATGTTTAAGTCCAGAGTACAGGCAAGAGGCAAAAGCTCATATATCACCACCTACACACACACACCTACACACACACACACACACGAGTCAGTGCTGAGAGGCTTCTCAAAAATTATATTAATTATAATACAGAAGTATACTACATTACAAGGACAGTAAGGTCACACCCCTTAACATCCACAGCATTTAAGGCATGTATTAGCATAGATTCCTGTGAATGCTAACTAACATTGCTAGCTTCAGAGGCTTATCTGAAAGAAAATACTGGATGTAAATGTTAGACGAGAATTTTAAAGAAAGTCTTTTCCAGATATAAGTCAGTTCCAAAGAAAGAAAAGAGTCTAAAAGGTGACGCTATAGTGTCTGAAACCTCAACAATAAACCTTTAGATCACTGAACCTGCAGAAATGTGTGTCATGTCCGACCACATTATACAGAACACTTCATTTCACAAAGTTCTCGTTTTCCCCGAGCGCGCAGTCAATCGCTGTAATTGTCTTATTGATTCGCTTTAATTCACTTTGTCCCATTATGATTATATTCTGATGTTGACTTTCCCGATGTGATGAATTCATTTTTATGATGTCAGTCTTGTTGGCTTGTGTGATCTATGGATCATCAATACCATCGATTCCTTGCAAAGTTCATCCACTCACTGACGAGAGGCATATGAGCGTTTTACATAAAAAAAGAAAACGACTGAACAAAGGTAATGTGAACGCAAGCAAAATGTCTGGAGATGGAGCTTCGTGCCGCTGTCACTGCAGGAGACGGACTGCACGGGCGTCTTAAAGGCCGTTCCTTCACTCTGTTAGCTCCAGTGAAGTTTGTTATACAACGCCTTGGAGGTTCAAGGGATCGAGTCTTCATGATGTAGAGTTCAGAGGCAGAACATCCACCATGAAATCACTTCCGAATCCAAAAACAGTTCAAACAAAGCTGTTTAATACAGTAGGCTTGAAGTACGAGGCACCTAAAAATAAAGAGTAAGAAGTTTTTAATTGAAAAAAATAAGCTAACTTTAAATAAAAAGAGTCAATTTTAGATAAAGTGTCTGTTCCTAACACGTCCTCAACAGAGTCAACTTAAAAAAGTCAACTTTAAAACTTTAAAAAAGGTCAACTTTAAATAAAAAGCGTCAACTTTAAATAAAAAACTGGGAACTTGTTGACGTATTGCTATCTTTTGAACTCATTGCTGATGCGACTGTGTACATCATCCATGTACAAATCACGGGAAACTGTTTCATGCATGTTTATAGTCACTCCTGAGAGAACTCTACTCCTCTTCCTGTAGTGAAGTGGCCACTTTACGCTCTTGTGGGTCCTGAAGGAACGTGGACGAGGACGTGTTAGGAACAGTACTGAAACGGCGAATAAGTGATGTATCGAGCACTATTCTGATCTCCTCTCCTGCTAATCGAGCTTGTCCGAGTGTGGAAAGTCAGGGAAGATGCTCTGTAAATAAACACTCGAGTCGTGGACTGGACACTGGCGGTGTGTTGTGACGGAGCGCTATCCTCCGAGAGCCGGCGGATATCCAGTCTAAATCCAGCCCAGGGGAGCTGTAGAAAAGCTAATAATGTGTTATTGCAGCCCAGGTCTTTCCTGTCGTCTCTCCATCAGCCAGACACTGTCACCCCACACAGGGCCGGTGAGCGATAATGGCCAATAATGTGGAGAAACTGGAGGAGAGAGAGAGAGAGAGAGATAGAGCAGGAAGAGAGTGGTGTAGAGTTGTGCTCCAAATACGGCCTCGGTTTCAGCAAGAAAGAAGAAAATGAACCATCGACTCATCTATAAGAGTCATCTTCTAAAGAAGAATTCCTACAAGACAAACTGCACAGCGAGCGCCAGGAACTCGCATCCCGAGCTATTCGCAGCCTTGTGTGTGTTATTATCATGACACTCAGCTGACTGTACACTTTAAGGTGAAGCAGCAGGAGTTTAATAATACAAGCACATGTTTGGGGTTTTTTTGGTTTTGATGATGCTTCTCAAAAATATAGTCATAACCAATCCGGTCTCATAGAAAAAAACCTTCACATGCTTTTAATATCAACGTTCTGGCACAAGCTTTCGTTACATAGCAATGCGTCAAACTCGGATGCTGTCGTGAAAAGCACGTGAAATAGGTGGGCAATGCTCAATAGGTGGGCAATGCCTAATAGGTGGGCAATGCTCAATAGGTGGGCAATGCTCAATAGGTGGGCGTGGCTACATGACGCTGGTGCAGAAGGTGACATTCGGAGCATCCGAGTGAAAGTTTGATGCGTTGATATACAACATATTCCTGTGCCAGAACGCTGACTGTAAACTCGTACATGGTGCTGTAGATGAGATGCATGTGTGAGATTGGGTTGGGTATAATACAGCCGTGTGCTACACTACAGCATGTTGGATCTGTATTAGAATATAGTTTGCTAGCTAGCATCTAGCATCGCTTGATACAGAGGAGTGTTTAAGAGAAAAACTGGTTTGAGTTTCAAAGAAGGATACAATTCAGTTTTAAACAACAAAATGGCTGAAGAATGCTCCTTATACAGGCTGTTTATAAAACTTCAGCCGGTTTGAGCTGTAAAGTTAACACTCGGGTTCATAATCATTTACTTCTGCTGTTCGGTCAAATCTCTAAAAGATTGAGGTTCAAATGTTCGAGACCGAACGTACTTTATCTCTCTTTTTAACATTTATTTCCTCGTGGTTGTTTTCGGTTTGAGTAAATATCTGAGGAAACGTGCTGCTGTTGCCCACACGGCTATTCCGAACCAAGCAGCTCCTTAAATATAGCCTCATTTCAATTATAATTCACTTAAAGTAATTTAAAGAGAATGTTTTTAAAATCCTGTAAATGCTCTGAACATTCTAACAATGTCCCTAATTTCTTAATTTCATAAAATAGCCTTCAATGCAAAATAACCTCAAACCTAATTATCAGTAAAACCTTCGCTTTTTTAATAGCAGCTAATGACTTACTTTTTGCGGTTTTCATGTGATAACTGGTTCTCCAGAGCTTTAACAAGAAGTAAACAACAGGAATGTACATGAGCACAGTTTTGTCCTCTTTGACACTGAAAATTATTTTAAATCACTGAATAAGGTAAAAAAAAAATTAGAGCTTGTTTTCAGTAAATGTTTATAGAGCTCTGTGTGCAAACTGAAGACAAACCATTACAACAAATTTAAAACCGAATCAATTCCTTTCATCTAAACAAGATTTTCTCCAAAATGCAGGCCATTTCAAAGCACATGATGGTAGGATGATGTATTTTTCTCTCCTTACAGAAAAAAATTTAGATTTACAGTCAGCTCCAGAATTATTGGCACCCTTGTTACAGATGGATTCCAAAAAAAAAAAAAAAAGGTTAAGAAAAAAAGGCTTTGTGGTTAATTGGTGCACAAACTCTAATCGCAGGGGTGCCAATAATTGTAACGTGAGTTAACGCAGGATTTGCTATAAATAAATCAGTAAATAAATAAATAAATATTCTAATAAGGTATTTTTTTCATGTTTGCTTAGAATAAATGGTGTTCAATCAGCTTCTGCTCATATTTTCAGTGTGAAATTAAGAATATGTTCATAACAAAATATTTATCAAAGGTGCCAATAATTGTGGAGAGAGACGTAAATACCTCATACAAAGAGCTACATGTCTTGTCATGGCCAACCGAATAAAACACATATTTACAGTTGCACTGTTGTGTAATTGTGATAATTCCAGGACCTCAGTAATGAGGTATGGAAGTAAACAGCGCACTCTCCGGTGTGACCCAGAAGAAGACGGGCTCCAGTTGGAGTCTGGTTCCTCTCAAGGTTCCTTCCTCCTCTGGATTGTTCATTAGGGATTAAAATCTACATCCAGATTTCTGTAAAGCTGCTCAGTGTGTATTGTTAAACTGCTGTATAAGTAAAAGTGAATTAAAACAGAAACCTATGAACGTAGGTGTTTGTGTTTTCAGTGGCTCCTGCTTTGCCTCTGCACTGTGTTTGATTAAAGCTCGAGACACACAGGAGATCATGAGTGTGTTAAGGAGCACAGCGCCGGCTATCAGAGTCGATCTGTCTGTCTTCTGTCAGCAGGTGTGTTGGATGTGGGGTCTCTTGTAAAAAATGGCTCCCTGTGTAATTGAAACTGAATCGACCAATCCAGAATCCCCCACATGGTGACAGTGAGGAGTGTGAGTCTCTAACGTTCTTTAACATCTTCAGGGGGTGTGAGACTCCGTGTGCAGAAGTTTATCAGCTTTTACCTCGTCACAGTGTGGTAGAGGTTCTTGTCTTATCACTTCTTTGCATCCTGTTGTCTACTGAAGTATCTTCTGATGGGGTTCCTCACCATGGACGTAGAGCTGTGGGAGTAGAGTCCAGTCTTGAGATGTTTTCTGTATTGACTTGGACTTGTCTCGGTCTCAGTCTCGGTCTCGGTCTCGGGCGTTTGGTGTTTTGGAAAACTGCCTAATCATTAGTGCATGCATGAAGCCAACTAATTAGTAACGGCCTGGGCCTTGAAACAGATTTCACTCTCAATATTGACTCGGTTTTGACCTCAACCCTCTTAAGACTCGGTCTTCACTCGATCTCGGCTTGATCTAGCGATCTCCCTGGAAAACTCCCAGGGATTGATGAAAAGATGGAACGCTGAAAACAGACCAGAACCCTCTAGCGCTGCTCGACTAGACCCACCATCTCTCAGGGTACAAGAAAGACCTGCATCAAGGATCTTCTCTGTTGTGGAGCCTAGGAGGTGAAATGAGCTTCCCCAGCTGAGTCACTCCATTCCAGAGAAGGAAGTATCTCCACTCCTTGGTTGTTTCATTGATATCCGGATTTCTATAAAGCTGCTTTGTGTCCACTGTCCATTGTTAAAAACACTACAGAAATAAAATTGAATTGAATTAAAACACATCTACAGAACCATAGACTCAGGATGATAAACAAAAGTTTCCCAAAGCTTCCTAAATAAGACCTCACACACTTCATTTCACAGTCAGAGACATGACGCAGACCAGGGTTTCAGAACACTTCCCCATGATTCCCTGATGGTCAGAAGATTAGCCAGTTACAAATAAACACATAAAATGTTTTAAACTCATTATTTATATAATTATCTGATCATTTATCGAGCACAGGCTCCGTGTTCTCTGTGCTCAGGTGATTCTTCTGATTTCTACACACGCTGACTTGCTTTATTTCTGACCAGTGAATGAAAGAGTTCTACACTAACCTCAGACAGTTTTTAACTTGTTTAATTTAATCATTTGCAGTGTGAAATCAAACCAAACAAGATTTCCATTCTCTTAAGAAATGGTCATTAATCGATTGAAATCGTTTCCACGTGGCCGATTCCCGCGTCGTCGCCGTGCCACTGGTTTGTTTTTGGAGCATACGGTGGTCACGGGCGACGAGAACTTGAGTCACGTTGCATTAAATGATGAGTAATGCTGAAGAAAAGGAAGAGGCAGAATTGAGGGGATAAGTGGACGGAGGAGGAGGAGGAGGAGGAGGAGGAGGAGGAGAGGAGCATTCCTCTGTGGATCGCATTCTGGCAGCGGGGCCGGATGGTCAGCACCCGCAAAATTGAAATATTTCTGGTGATTCAAGGTTGACCACATTTTTCATTCTTTCCTTTCCTCTCTCTCTCTCTCTCTCTCTCTCTGTCTCGCTCTTGCTCTCTGAATTATCAAAAGGTTTACTGTAGGAATCAAACGGTCTCCTTCAGGGGAGTTCAGCCGTGCATCTCGGTTTCATCCTCACCGCTCAAAGAGAACGTTTCTGAGGGAGGAAGCACTTTTAAAATGAAGTCTGGCTTTTTTTCGGTGCTGCTTGCCAACACGGCTGTATCTTTAAGAGGCCTGTTGATTAGTTTTATACCGAGCCAGCATGCAGAGACCAATAAATTAAATATGAATAAATTAAAAATGAAGTCTAGCAGAAAATTGCTTGGAAAACACCACCTCCCCATTAAAATATGTATAGTAATGCTTTTAATGTCTGCTCACATGGGAATAGATATCACCGTAAATTAACACGCCATCCAAGCGTAGTGGAGAACTTTTCACTTATTAAAAAAAAAAAGGATTTACTCCAGTAAGTGTGTTTGCTAATTAATTTGATATTCAAATGAGCTAATAGGTTTTAATTGCAAATATTTTAAGAGTAGTTTGGGGGGAGGAGAAGAGATTGATGAAGTGTCGACAAAGATTGATGAAGCTCGCTTTGAAAGTGCCATCTGTTTTAATATTTATTTCAGGCTTAGTTTTTTTAATGAATAAAAAAAAGAATAAAAAACGGACACACACACATACACGCACGCACGCACGCACGCACGCACACACGCGCACACGCACACACGCGCACACACACACACACACACACACACACATGCACACACATACACATGCACACGCACAGACATGCACACATGCACACACATGCACACACGCACAAACACACACGCACACATACACATGAGCACGCACGCAAGCACACACACACGCACACACACACGCAAGCACACACACACACACACACGCACGCACACACACACGCACGCACGCACACACGCACGCACACACACACGCACACACACACGCACACACACACACACACCTCACTGTTTAAGTTTGGAGGAATTTGGCTGAATTTCTTTCTGGGCTGCATTCACACACTGTGCCTCATTTATTATCTTTTATTAAAGTTGTGTCTTTAATAAATATTAAATAAAAGGTTTTCAAATCCAAACTGAACTAAAATGTCTGCCAGATTTACCAAAGTTTCTGACTTTCTTCGTACTCAGATGCGCATGTTACTAAACGGCAATCAACCGTAACCTCTGGATCGTCATAAATATCGCATTTCTTGCGTAAATGCTACCGAGGAAGATTTCTGAATAAATTAGTTTGCATGCAGCGTGATAAATATTAAATGTTAAAATGCGGCCCGGTGAACGGATACACACACGCTGAAGGGGATCAGGGACATCAGCCTGGGCGATGAGCGAGCGCAGATAACGTCTCTGCGACGTCGGAGTGACATTGTAAGCGCATTAGCTCATTAGTACAATGTCATGGGCCACATGGTGAGGATGCATTAAGAGGAAGAGGTGATGGGAGGAGGCACACAGACTCAGCTGCAGGAATCGGATCTCTGCGTAAGAGTAGATTAATTAAAGAAGCCTCCATTAAGGTTATTGAGATGCTGGCACTGATGGGGAGGCTCTCTGTCGTTCTCCTCTCCCTCTGTCTCTGATGACATTAGCGCTCTGATCGCCCATGGAGTCGCACCGCAGGCCGTATCTCGACCTCCAGGATCTGAAAGGAGCCACCAAGTTTTAATCCTCGCCTCTCCTCTCTCCCTCAGTGCCCATCTGTCAGTGCATACAGCTGGAGAAGAGAAGAAAGGCGAGTACCCTGTTCCAACTGGCCGCCTTTCTAATTTCCTCTGCCTCGCAAACAAACGCCCTCTTTTTCAGCTGCCGCGCTCCTCTCGCTGTGTGTGTGCTCTCATTCCTGGCACAGGAAATGCCAAGAAAAGCCTAAAACTTCTGGAAGCCTTAGCCTTATGTTAAGCATGTTAGGGAAGGAACATTAAAATCAGCTCCAACCTCCGTTGTATATATTTTGGGTCTCTCGCCTGTAAATTCCACCAGGACAGATGAATTTTGGGATTCCCCCCCCTTCACTCCTTCTCTCCTTCTCTCCTTTAATGAATTAGAAGTCTGGCACGGGAAAATGAAGACCATATGTTGAAATCCCATCCTGGCCTCTGACAGCGCATTAGGCATACCGCGGGTCGTCTAAACAGACCTTATGCAAATCGATCTCGCTCTGAACAGCGATCAGGGCTTTTCAGACTGAATGAATCTTTGTTATCTGTTCCAGTTCTGGCTGAAATTCCACGCTGCACTCAGCGAGCAGTGTGTTCACCGTAAACAAGAAATGCTGAGCTCCTAGACGAGGAGTTATTGAGATGATTCATCATGTTCAGGTGATACACACACAGTCATACATTGTAATTATTTAATGACGCAATCCATCAAAAATGAGCAGGAGAAGCTAGTCTCCGCCTTCTCTCTAGTCCGTTCTGCGTGAGGGTCTCTGTATAGCGCCATCCTGTGGTTCTGTGAGATTAGAGTCGCTGTACATTATTAATCATTCAACAGTATTATAAAGTAATCTATTAAATCTGTTTATCCCACAGCGCTGCTGAATTCTGCATTCTGATTGGTCGTCAGGTGTTGATTAGTTTTCTATCCCAGCAGCTCTGACAGTAGCGCAGCTGCAAATCACAGCTTTATTATAATTAATGCGCTCGTTCTGATACGTTATCGTTTCTATAGTTTCAACAGCGCATTCACAGGGACGTGTACAGCAGACGCTCCACTGACAATAAACGGATTAAAAAAACGTGTGTAATCGTTGATGTGGTGAAGTTTTTTTGCTAAAACATAAGTGACAACTTGTTACACTGATATTCCACAATATTACTTGGATTAAAAGTATGAAGTGTCTTTGTTTAAAAATTTTAAAAAATTGTTATCATTGCTGTGGATTTATTGTTGGTACTTCTGGAGATGGCAGAGAGTTAGTAACTAAACACAACTCACTACTACGGAGTGAAAGTCAGAGCCTTTTCACACCATCAGTCGGTTAAAGTCGAGTCCAAATCATGGTGGTTTATTCTTTTAGTTCGATTGTTATTTTTTATTTTTTTTAAGCTATAAATAATTATATGAACCAAAAAGCGAAATCCGTTGTCTGAGGTGTGTGTGGGGCTTAAAATCTCTAGTAAAACTTCATTGATTGGTTAGAAACATGGAGACAGAAAAAGACAAACACTAAAAGCATGAAGAAATTACAAATCACCCCCGAGCAGGGAGCTGGCACTAAATAAATGATTAGATAATTATATAAATAACGAGTTTAAAACAGTTTGTGTTTATTTTCTGCAGAACACACAGCGTTTCTGCAGCGCTACAGCTCTGTGCTTTGGCTCAGTTTAGCAGCTCGCATAAAAATCTACCAAACACACGCCATGTCCCTGATTCACTTCCTGCAGAGAGTCGATTCAGAGTCGAATCACTTTGAATCGGATCGAGATCACCTCGCTTGGACGCTCTCGGACCCGAGTGTGACCGCTGTGTTCTCACCCGACTAAAGAACCGCACCGAGGAGGAGAACACACCAGGGTTCTGTTCAAACTCGCTAAACGCTGTGTATGTGAAAGCACACACACACACACACACACACACACACACACACACACACCATTGGATGCAAATGGGATTCTAACACAGCCTCAGTGAGTTCTGCTTGGTGACTTTAATATCGTATCCATACTAAGGATTATTTTCTCTCCATCCAGAAGCCTAGCGCTCGAGTGCTGCGTCTTTATAGAGTATCCCTGCTGCACATCCAAACAAGATTAGACTCCAATTCACTCTCATCCTCAATGATGTGCTTTTCCGGCTGTCCCACCACTCCAGTTCCCTCCTCGCTGCCTTTAATCTAATCATATCACTGTCCTGTTGCTTTCATTCAAATACTTTTAATTAAATATGGGATGTACAACACTTAAGTACAGGCGGCTCAGTGGTACTGAGGCTAGCGTTCCCGGTTCCATCCCGAGCCCAGGTTACTGTCTGTGTGGAGCTTCACGTGTGCTTCCCGTGTCCGTGTGGGTTTCCTCCGGGTTCTTCCCTAAATTACCACTAGGTGTGAATGTGTGTGTGATGGCGTCCCATCCAGGGCATATTCCCGCTTCACACCCAGTGTTCCCGGGATAGACTCCGGATCCACCGTGACCAGGACACAGCGCTTACGGAAGAAGAATGAATCAAGTTTATTGGTAAAATGAAAATAAAGTTTTGCTCAACTACATCATGAACTATGTGTGTTTATTGATGAAGTAAAATCATTATCTAAACACAGGAGTGATTTGGCAAGTTTTTAAAACTATTTAAATTAGTATTTATAGAATTAACAGTTGCTTTGTTGTGGTGTTTGTTTATGTGAGGTGTGAATACGATTGCAGTTTAAAGTGGCTCCAGGTATCTTTGGTTATGTGGCATTGGATCTATAGCTAAAAAAAATATGAACTACTACAGCTATCAAACCCTGAAACCCTGTTTAGAAATATAAGTATTTGTTTTCATATTGGAGCAAAAATTAAAATAAAAAATATTTCCCAGGAAGTGTAAGGCAGACGAGACTCGAGTCAAATGCTCACCCAGTTCTTACACTATCATTAAATAATCTTAAATCCATTAACTTGAAAAAGCAGTGGGTTGATTTTTTCATTTTTATCCAGCTTTTCAAGTTCAAGGCTAAAATAGTTCATCCTGTACAAAGTTCTCTGAAGATCATCCAGGAGAAACGGATCATGAAGACAGGAGAACGGGGCTCGAGTCTTCTTCCGTCTCACGAGTCCAGTAGATCTGCCCAGTGAACCCCGGGTTCGGCATTTCCTCCACTGGACTCTAAGGTGTGTGTGAACTAACTGATCTTCTTGGCCCTGGAGCTGAGTTGTGGGAGTGGCCTGTGGAGGAGGGGGCGTGGCTATCGTTTGGTGTGAATGGTTTGGGAGCGGAGGCCTTACTGACGCTCTCTTGCTTGTCCGGTTGGCTGTGGCGCTTTGTGCTCGTCTGTTGGTTGCCCGTGTAGGACTGCAGAGAAAAGACATTCGTTTCACACTCCTCAGACTGATGCTGGTGATGCTGGCGCCATCTAGTGGCTGATTTTTTTATGTTTTACTCTGTACTACATTCACTTGGCCTTCATAAACTCGTTTAGTCTACAAATAAATGCTGCTTACAGAAATGTTAGTGAGACCTAAAGCTGGCTCTGAGCGTGTGGAAGAACCGACCTGCACCGTGCTCAAACTGAGCGTGCTGCTCGTCTTCACAGCAGAGCCGTTCTTCTTCGCGCCGTCGTAAGAGTAGGATTTCTTCTTTTTCTGCAGTGGGTGATACAGTGAGACATTTCTGATTAGCATTAGAATAAAGCAGTGTCACGTGATGATTAGATATCTGTCTGGAATTTACTCAGAGACAACAGAGGAAAACTCATGTTTACTGGTAAAAACCATCTTTAGCAAAGGTGCCAATAATTCTGGAGCTGACCAATTTTTCATCTCTATGATTGTGATAAATTAGTTGAGTCTGATTTTTAATTCGTTTTATTAGACATTACGCTGATTCTGTTAATGGATGCTCTGTGTGTAAAAGCATTCGTGATTTCTTTGTCCTTATTTGCGTATAAAATAATTCAGTTGTACTTAGAGTTAGTATTTGGGTGAAGTTGTCTGTTTATGTTGAAATGAGGTTATAGAATAGTGAACATCCATAAAACCGAGCTGGAAGAATTGAGACGGGACTTTTAAAGCTTCACTTAAAGTCAGTAAAGTTACTTTGGCACTGTGTTTGCACTCGGTAGGAGATAATATTGGTACAGTTTCAGACAGAAGTATGACACTGGATTACAAACTACACTCCCACTCATGGCGGCGCAGACGTCTTCATTTCCGAACACAAAACTAACAACTGAGTGCAAAAAACTGCAAGTTCATTACCCTTGTGTTGTGTGTGTTGAAGAGAGTAAGAGGATTAAGTCACCTGTTTTGTGGACGTGGAGGGTTTCTTGCTGCTGCTGTTCAGGTCTCCGTTGAGGCTGAGTGTCTGCGCTTGAGCACATCCAGGAGCAGACGGAGGAGCAGACGGAGGTTCTGGGGAGGCCACAGACTCGACCACGCTGTCCTGAGAGCAGCTGAGGGAGAGGCTGCCCATTCCCTCGCTCACCTCCTCGCTCTCGTCGTCCTCTGGAGCGTTGCGGAACTGTCGCATCATCACCAGCACGTTGGTGGGGGAGGCATTCGTTGACGTGTCTCCCTGAAACATCATCACGCTTATTCAGTCTCCTACTGACACAGTTAGCTACAGTGCCAAATGCACAAAGTATATAAAGTGTGTATAGTCATATATTATTAGTGCTGCCACAAGGGTGTGGTTGTGCAGAGAATGAGCAGGTAACAAGTGATTGTCTACACCTGTGCACTTATAGACCTGACTCTTCTGAGTTGGCTAATGCCCAGAGAGAGACAGGTACCTGTGGCGCTGTTCTGAGTTAAACTGGATCAACTCGAGTGTGTGTGTGACACATTGTGTATTTAGCCGAGTCCATGCTGTTTGTATGTATTACGCATGCTCACAGGTTCAGTCCATTTCCCAAAAGTTTCCCATCGTTAAAAATGACACAAATTGACACGTCTAGTGCACCGAGTCTCTGATCCATGACCTTCATGTATGTTCATGTATGCTCTTTGCTTTGAGAACATGAACATACACATATCCTAATCTCGTCTGTACATTACACAAAGCAGTCTAACATTAAGTTAAAATACATCATACAGAAAATTCCATTACAAGAAATTCCATCATCTTGGAATCCTGGAGCTCACATGACACACACACACACACACACACACACACTCATTCACACCTCGGAGTAATTTATCTTAACCAATCCAAGTACGGGCATGTTTTTGGGAGTTTTTCACACAAACGCGGACAGAACAAGGGAAACTCCACACAGACAGGAACCCCAGCTCAGGTTCGTACCCCGGAACTGAGAGGAGACCACGCTACCTTCCGTGCCACCATGGTGCCCTTTCAGATAGCTGAAGAACCCAAATCGTAAGTCGTTTTTGATTTCCACTATGCTACATAAAAGCAGGTTAAAGGACAGGTGTCCTTACCGTGACCCAGGGGTTATGCAGCAGCTCACTGGCTGTGATGCGGTGTGCTGGGTCGACTTTCAGCAAACAGCTCAGCACCGTTTTGGCTGTGAGAGAAACACAGAAAAAACGCTGAAGTGTAAGTCAGTAAGAACACCAGAGGAATTCTGGGTAACATCAGTAAGAGTGCTGTGTCTCTGTTAACCTGCATCACTGACGGCGTCCCACACAGGAGCGGAGAAGTCCAGCTCTCCCTTCTTAATCATTTCAAACAGATGTTCCTCAGAGCTGGACTTGAATGGAGGTTCTCCACTTAACCTGCAGGAGAACCGATATCAGTGATCATCAATCATTACTGTCCAGTGTTTTGTGTGCGTGTGTGTGTGTGTGTGTGTGTGCGTGTGTGGATACTGGACACTAATATATGCATATGTACAAATGCATCTCTATGCAGCTCTGTGTACATGTGATGTGTGTGTGTGTGTGTGTGTGTGTGTGTGTGTGTGTGTGTGTGTGTGTGTAAATGCCTGGACATCTGGTTGTGTTTATGCATGCATGTTCACGTGTGCAGACAGACTGCATGTAGGATTGTGTATGTACACGTTTACATGTGTATGCACGCACAACGCTAGCATTTACGCGCATGTGTGTGCATATGCATGGACTCTTGTTAGTGTATATGCATGTGAGTGTGTGCGTGTCTGTGCATATGGGTGTGCACCTGCTTGTGCTTATTCATGTACATGTACGTGTGTGTGTGTGTGTGTGTGTGTGTGTGTGTGTGTGAGACAGAGACACAGAATGGTCTTACAGCATGTACATGATGACGCCGATGCTCCACATGTCACACTGCTGGCTGTACTCATGGCCGTTAATCACTTCAGGTGCTGACGGGGCAAAGACACACGTCAATAATGACGGACATCTGAGCTCTGAGTGTGTGTGTGTGTGTGTGTGTGTGTGTGTGTGTGTGTGAAGGAGGTTATGTGCTGCATCTCCTCTCCTGAAACTCTATCAGCTCCATGGCATTTAAATTAGGTCAACCTCTGCTTTTTAATCAGCATGCATAGAACTTATTAGACTAGCTGACATTGATTCATCAAATGACAAGTAAATGAGAGCACACTCTGTGTGTGTGTGTGTGTGTGTGTGTGTGTGTGCGCGTTACCCATGTATTTGGGTGTCCCACATGTGGTTTGCAGCATGTTACCACTGCTCACTCCACCTTTCTGCACAGACAGTCCGAAATCTGTGATCTGACACACACACACACACACACACACACACACACACACACACACAGGTAAGTCTTACTATCCTTGTGAGGACCTTCCACTGACATAATAATTAATGCAGCTAATTAACTTTATGCTACACTTAAATCTGACTGTAACCTCAACCTCAGTAACCAAAAGGAAACCTTTTAGTTTTTTTAAATAAAAGCTGCAGTTTTCCAAACTGTCAAAACTGTCAGATATAACTATCTTTTCAGTCCCCACCAAGATCTAAAAACATGCCACCCACCCACACCCACACACACACCCACACACACACACACCCACACACACTTACCTTTTTCATAATTAGGTTCTGCTCTATACTGCCTGACCTTTTAATGTAATATAGAGCACACACACCCTGAGCTGGATCAATCTCCTTTACATCTAAACTCCATTTTGAATATTTACAGTCCAAATAGGCTTATGTGGAAAAGGCTGGCCCACACACACACACACACACACACACACACACACACACACACACACACACACACACACACACACACACACACACACACAGCCTGATGAATAATACATATGAACAGTATATATGGTTTCAGTCGGGCTGTAGGGTGAGCTGAATAAATAACCGGGAGAGATGACCACCTTCTGCTAGATAAAAGGTGGCTGTACTGGAGCAGGACAGCGCCGTCGCTTCTCGCTTTTCTCCTCTGATTTATTCCCTCAGCTCGAACTCTTCCCAACCTTCCACCACACACGGCGCCATTTCCCTCCAGCCGCAGATGCCACACCTCATGCTTGTTTTTTTTGTTGTTTTTTTTCACTCTCACCTTGATGTTTATGATGGTGTGATCGTCGCTACGGCGATAACTATCCACAAGAATGTTTTCCAGTTTGAGATCTCTGTGAACGATGTCTGAGGAAAGAAAACAGAAGAAAGAGAGGAACAGAAGAGAAAGAGAGAGGAACAAGTCAATATTTTAATAAAAAATGTCAATATTAACAGCGACCCCAAACTTTTTAATGATCGTCAGCATGTTAAGTGCTGTTGTAGTAAAATACCGAGTGAAGCGGAGTTACTGTTTCCACCCTGAAAGTTGATTATTTTCCTATAACAGCACGTCCCCAAGTGTTTTATTCCTCTTGTACCACAGTAATTTATGAACAAATACAAATGGTGAAACGAGTTCATTCCTGTTGTCATTTACGTTATAGCAGCTATAAACAGTCGTTCCCTCACCAGCCGCTCTTTTGTGAAAAGTGCAGATTGTCATGTTCCGAAACCGCAAAGAAGCGTAAACTCCTCTGTCCTGAAGACGTCGGAAAACTTAAAGTTACAGCTTCACCTCTGACTGTTACAGAGCGCTGACACTGGAGACTCCTTCCATCAGTGTTACATAAACATCTCCTTACAGAAAACTGTAAGATTTACAGATTACTGTCAGAGCTGCTGTTATAGAAAACTAATCAACACCTTCTGACCAGTCAGAGTGCGGAACTCAACAGCGCCATGGTGTAAAGATGAAACTAATGAACTTGTGAGCAGTGTGTGAGGTTACTGTACGTGGAACATAAGCCGTGTAATATAAACCTCCTCTCTCGTCATTATGAGCTCGTCTGGACGTAAAGACACACCAGAGCTTGGAGTCTGTGAGAAAACACACCTATTAATCAGTATTCCTCTCCTGCTCATCGTTAATGACTCATTAGCCTCATGTAATGGTGTCTCCTTGCCAAGCAACGTCCTAAATTACCTTTAACTGGTGATTTCAGCAGAAGAGAGAAAATTGCAGAGCGTCTTCAGAATCAATTAAAAAGAGCAGATATTTAGTCTGGCAGTTGGTATATTATCTCGTAATTAGAATAAGCTCGGAGCGCGGTAATGACGGAGAGCGTTAATGCGGGCGCAATCAGCACCGTGATTATCAGATGTCAATGAGAACAAAGCGATCGAGGTCCGGTTTATGATGTGACCAATTTGCCCAGATGCGGAGAACGATCTGTGTACACGACATCTCTCTGAGGGCCGCATCGCTGAGACGATTAAATCATAATGAGATTACGTATATGAGAATGTGAAGTTTAATACACACTGAAAAAAAACAAAAAAACACTGCGCACCTCCCACACACTCGCGCCGGATAATCGCTGCGTTCAGAGCAGCTCATGGAGCTCATTTACTTTCATCTGACCACCAGTTTAATGAGTGGAAGTGTGAACACAATCACCTGTCTGACACAATAACACAATAACACACTAACTAACACACTGACACACTAACTAACACACTGACACACTAACTAACACACTGACACACTGACACATTAACACACTAACACTAACACGGACTTGTGATCAAAACTGGCTTTGCTGTTTTTACGGAGCGATCAGGAAAAATACTGACTATCAGCATCAGCTACTTTTGCTTTATTAGTGCATGTGTGTGTCTCTGTTGTATTGTGTGTGTGTTTTGTGTGTGTTGTTTTGTGTGTGTTTTATGTTGTATTTTGTGCATGTGTGTATGTGTGCAAGTGTGTGTGTGTGTGTGTGTGTGTGTGTGTGTGTGTGTGTGTGTGTGTTTTTTGTTGTAAGGTGTGTGGGTGTGTTTGGTTGTGTGTGGGGGTGTGTTTGTGTGTGTTTTACCCTGTTTGTGAAGATAGACAGTGGCCTCGGCTAAGCTGCTGATGATGTGTCTGGTCTCCTCCTCACTGAAACGCTTGTTTTTCTGTAAGAGCTTCTTCAGCTCTCCACCTTCACACAGATCTACAACCAGGTACATTCTCTGCAACACACACACACACACACACACACACACACACACACACACACACACACACACACACACACACACCCTCTGGGCCTCCATAAACCCTCTAACAAAACACTAATGATATTCTTCAGTCTTCCACGTGGTGTGTTCTTCTCAAACCTCACCTCAGGCGTCTCGAACACCTCCTCCAGATGGATGATGTGCTTGTGGTTCACCTGCTTCAGGATGTTCACCTCTCGCTCCAACAGCTTCACACCTGAACTCCCAGCCTGCGTCGGGACACACGGCATCAGAAGAGACACGTAACGTAGGCCGTCCGCCACCACGCTACGATCGCACACTTACCTTCTCTTTGTTCACCTTCTTAATCGCCCACTTCTTCTGCGTCTCCAGGTGAGTGGCTTCACAGACGACTCCGAAGCTTCCTTGACCTAGTTTCCTCCCGAAGGAGTAGATTTGCTGCGGATCCAAATGAAAAGGGCAGCGTTAGGTCAAGCAGTACACATTTCCTTTTCTATCTCTCTGACAGTAAACAAGCGTCCGTCGCTGCCTTAATGGGGACACGATGAGGGCGATGGGGGTAAGCGGGGCAGGAGGAGGAGGGAGGAGGGGGGAGGAGGAGGGGGGTTGTTTTTCAGCCCTCCTCATGCTCTATTAAGTCGAGACCTGAATCCTTAAAGTGGAACTTAATTTTCAAGTTTGCCAGTCTCTGGAGTTTGAGAGAATATAGTATTTCTAATCAAGTTACAAATGATTAAGTTGCTGCCGCAGTTCATTCAATCTCAGGTCTAATTAACTTGATCATTATCTCGACGCATGCAAGGCTGAGCACAGACTGCTGCGGATTTGGCAAAGACGGCACTCGGAGGTCTCCGGAGAGGACGAGGCCAATCAGAGGCACGGAGAGGCGCGAGCTGCCTCCAGGCCTACGGGGGAGCTGTGACAAGAGCAGACGAGGGTTCAGGTCAAAATGTAGGCTGTCGTCCATTCTGAAGTGTGGAGCGATGGGCTGCGTCCCAAAATCCCTACTACTCTACTATACAGCAGGCCAAAAGCAGTACGTTATTCATAAAACAGTAAGAGAGAAATAATAATATGATCTGCTGCTACCGCTGAGATTCTGCAGTATGGATCCAATGGACGCCGCGCTATCCCATAAGGCAACGGGGCTG
>CM074984.1:406274-411614 GCA_037576825.1 Pangasius krempfi
CTTTTATCATGTTTTAGTAATAATTCTGAAAAGCCTGATGATTAGGAGTTCAATGCAGCAGGAATGAAGAAACCAAAGAGAATTTATTAACTTCATTTCATTGTGTGGACATTAATGCCTCCACTTCTAACAATTCGAGACCTTTCTCCACTTCTCCGATTATAACCACGCCCCCGAGGGGAGTTTAGGGATGTGATAGGACTGTGACTGCATTTCAGTGCAGCATGAGGGCAACACAGTTGTGAAAGTGAAATGCAACGCAACAGGAAAGTACTTAAATTCTTAATTTTTAAAAAAAAAAAAGCAATTTCCTGCCAGTGAAGAGATCAAGCAACGCAATAAAGGTTTTGCTTTTCAGTGCGGAACATTTTCTGTATGTCGCTGATAAAAAGCAATACTGTGTGTATTGTACTTCACGTAAACAAACAAAAAAAAACAGCAAAATGAAATGCAGTGCAGCTGTGTGATTCCGTACGAATGGAGTCACCTTAATTAGAGTCGCCTCTGACACTTATTCAGCACTTAATTCTTAAAAAGAAAAAGAAGCGCTCTAAAAGAAATGCAGCGGTTTTGCTTTTGGGTGTTGCATGTTGTGCTCGTGTCACACTGCATCATGGTGTGATTACTTTTCTCTCAGGCACAGAATCCTCTCCATGCTCTGAAAGCGTACCAGTTCTTTGCTGAACAGCAGCGGGTTCCTCCTGTGATGTGCCACCGCCCAGGTGATGAAGTTCTGCACGTGCTCCAGCTGGCTGCAGAGCTCTATCGCCCCATGCAGCTGGTCCTCCAGATGCTGCTTAAAACCGCTGGAGATACTCTGTGGAGCAGCAGCGAAGACTCTCATGTAGCCAAGAGCCAAAATAGAATCTCATACATATCTGCTCTCATGCAGCATTAAACAACGATGACATGATGTTCTGCACACTCCATCTACATGCACGGTCAGCTGCGTGTTTGGAGAGGAAAGACAAAGAGAAGACCAGGAGAAGAAAAAGGAGGAGAAAGTAATTACCTCCAGCTGCTCTATTAATAGGTTGGCCCGTTTGTTCAGCTCGTTCATCATGATCATCTTGGCCATTTTAATCTGGTTCTCAGCCTTCCTCTGTGTGATCTTTACACTGTGAAGCCTGTAAAATAAAACACAGGAGAGAAATGATCCACCGGAGAAAGGAAAAATGTTAAGATGTGATGATATGGACATGATGGAAAGTTTCAGGTTTCTGGTGGTGGTAATATCATCTAAAGCACAGAGTACAAAGAAAATACTGGTTTCAGGATCAATCTGAGACTTTCCTCTTCATGGTAACGTAAACTCAGACTCTGGATTTGACGTAGTGTTGATTAGAGTCAGAACGATTGACATCCTGAAGGTAAATTCCACCTCTGCATTAGCTGGTGAAATCCCATCATTACTGAATCACATGGCTGATAAATGGCTTAACACTGATGTTGTGTATCTGTGTATCTTCGCTGTTTTGTGTCTGTAAGTAAAACTATATTTTTTCATCATGTTGTCAGAGTCTCCAGTGTAAAACACCCACTAAAGCTTCTTTAGGATCTACTAAAGGTTTGTGTGCATAAAACACTGATTTTTTTATCCTTCATTCAGATGATAAAATGAATGCAAGCCTCTTAAAGGAGAGCAAGTACATGTCAACTTAAAAGAACTGCACTTTGTTCTGCAGGAGGAGACGATCTATATTCTCAGTGTTAACACCACTGACTTTCAGCGCCACCGCATTCACAACGTGCTCAAAACGTATCGACAAGGAAGAAACTTTACCGCGTCATTTTAGTACAGAAACTGATGAAGCCTTCTTCTCACCAGTAAGAAACGGAGCCCTGGCTCACAAGGACCAGGAACGAGAGATCTGCTTTTTGGTTCAGATGCTTGGTGAACACCTGAGTCTCGAGACTAGAGAAAACATCTGAATTGTCCAGAACAAACAATGAGAACGAAACCAGAAAGCAATCTCGCTGTGTAAGTTGGATCGAGTGATGCTCAGCTCTGCTGGTGTTTAAACGTCCTACATGATCCTGATTCTCACCTGCCCTGAATCTGCTTGGCGGTGTTCTCCACAGCTGATCTCTTCTCCTCCACCCGAGCCATCAGGTTCTCCAGGAGCCACCGCTGATCCTGTAAAGCCTTGCCAACATGGACCAGCCTGAAGATACAGAAAATCAAGATTAATTAATAACTATTATTATAACTTGTAGTTATGTAGTGTCATGGCAAATTCATCAAAACTCCTTGAAGGAGTTTTTGTTCTGGTCAAGTTTTTTCGGTGAAGCTGTGAAGATGTTCGGTCATCCTTCTCATTCTGAGTCTGTAGTAAATCAGGGTGACTGGACATGTGATATAAGATGATTCTAGACTTCAGAACATTCACATTTACTTCACAAATAAAACGACACCCTGTGAGATGAGCCAGAACAACATCCTTAAGACTTTCTTCCAAGATATTTCAAAATGACCTGGATGAAGAAAGCCTCCACAGATAATCAGTGTCCAAGCTTTAACATGACTGTGTGTGTGTGTGTGTGTGTGTGTGTGTGTGTTTCAGTCCCACAGACATTTGTGTCATTTCCTGACTTTGTGTCTGAGTTTGCGTGTCCTCCTCACCGATGGTCCTTGTGTGCAGACAGGTGGCAGATGCTGCAGGCCAGAAGGTCACACGTCTCACAGAAGAGCTCCAGAAGCTCCTGTTTATGGAGTGGACACATGACAACCGCACGGCCACAACAAGCCGAACCTGAGACACACGAAACGACAGGAGACGGGATAATTAGGTGACGTGCATTTCAAAATGCTAGACCGATGTCAGAAGGTGTGAGCAGGCTTATTAAAGCCGGTCACATACACACATTCACATACAGTCAGGTCCAAAATTATTGGCACTCTTCTTCAGAAATACACAAAAAAAATAAAGCTTTTGAACTTCACCAAACCTCACTGGAGAGACAATCGTGTTTTTGTGGTCAAATGAGATAAAAAATCAAACTTTTTTTTGCCAAAAACACCATCAGCATGTTTGGTGCAAAAAGAGAACTGAATAAAAGTTTACAGTGTAAAATGCTTTGGAGCTGTTCTGCAGCTCTTATGATGATCAATGGCATCATAAATTCTGCTAAACACCTGCTTAACACCAAGTTGCCTCTGCCAGGAGGTTAAGACTTTGTTGTATATGAATTCTCCAACATTTTACATGAATGTGGATATATGTTTGTGATCATCATTATCATGAAATGCATCTACAGCCAAGCCTTAACCTCCTGGCAGAGGCAACCCAGGTTCTGGCTCAAGCTGTGAGACACGAAATAAATTCTTTGCAACGGCCATCTCAGTCTCTGGATTTGAGCACTCACTGCTAATCCTGTGGTGTGAAGTGAAGATGGCATACACATTCTCGGCACAAAGCTGAGAATATCGAAGAGAATAACTGGTGTGTATGTAGGAGGGTCTGAGAGCTTCTGCATGTGTCTCTAATCTTCTGAGGCATCACAGGAAGTGACTCAGTGTTGTTTTCTCTTTGTGGTAAGCTTTAATATATATTAACTGTGAAGGTGCCAATAATTTTGAAAATGGTATTTTTCAGGGAACTTACACTTACTTAGGAAGAAACGAGTTCGAATAAAATTATACATCGTCTCTGTCTGCAAGTTTTACTCACCCACTACCACTATTTGGAAACTTTTCATTTTTACATGGGGTGCCAATAATTCTGGAGCTGACTGTATACATTCAGCAAGAGATTTTGTCATGACGGTCAGTTAATTAACTCATATAAAACATATGTTTCCATAGTAACAGGGACATACAGTAAGCGTAATTAGTAAACAATATGCTGATATTGAGGAACTAATGTTATCTAATGTTATGAGCCAATAATGTTAGCCATGTGTTCATTATGATCGTCTCAACTTATATTAATCTATCGTTTTTTATATTCGTGAAGAAACACAGCATCACTGGAAGTCTGGAAATATTTCTGCAGATCATCAACAGGAAAACAAACCGATTGCACTGAACTCATGATTTATTAACAGATTATTGCCAAATACGAGCTCGAGGAACCTCCCAAAGACAGGGTACTGCAGGATAAACACAAATAAAGGCAATAAATGTGCACGCGAGAGTAGCGCAAACACAAATCCAGAGGAATTCTGGGAAATCCAGAGAGGTAGAAATGCTATTTTCAGTGAGTGAGAGACTGACTGAAGAGCAGCAGAGAGAAAGAGAGGTAGAAAGAGAGAGCGAGAGAGAGAGGAAGAGAGCATCAGCAAAATATTTGAATACAAGAAAATGAGTTGCAAGCATGCTTGACTGCACAGTTTAGAATAAACAAGGGTGTGATGTCGAATGATTTTCTCGTCCTTGACCTGAAATGACTCGAGACACAGCGAGCGCCTCGCGCAGACGTGACGGCTCGAACCTTCAAAAGCTGCCACCTTTAATTTACTGCATGCCAATCATGATGGCTAGCAGGCTAACGTTCACGGGCCTCTCAGTCTGGAGCAGAGAGATGCATGTTCTCACACACACACACACACACACACACACACACACACACACACACACACACAGACCACACACTCCATCAGCGATGAGAAAAGTCAGCCTCAGAGCTCTGCTACTGACCACATCCTGTATATCAGAGCTGCACTTTCTCACCTTCAGCTGCTGCTATTCTCTCTCTCTCTCTCTCTCTCTCTCTCTCTCTCTCTCTCTCTCTCTCATGCTCACACACTGCACATGCTTTTTTCTTCTTCTTCTCTCTCAGCACCAGAACACAAGAGGCCAAACACAATACAAACCCTCTCCATTGTGGATTCTGAGTGCTAAAGACTGGAGCTGGGCTCCGACTCGCTCGGCCAACGCGCTGCCTTTTCGCTGAGCCAGGATCGCTTTCAGAAAGTGGGTCAGATAAAAAAATAAAAATAAACCACGAGTCCACATCACTGCAGATCATTAATCATAAACTTTTACAGAAAACAGATTATACATCGTGTTTGGAAACGGGATAAAATCACAGAGCTCCGACAGCCATCTGACGTCCGACACTGACCCGCGCTGAGGTGCATAAGTATTCGCACCCCTTGAACTCTTCTACATGTTGTAGTGTTACAGTCTGGAACTAAAATGGATTTAATTGGAATTCTATGTTATGAATCTACACAAAATAATCCATAATATTGAAGAGTGTGGGGAGGAAATACAGCACTGTGCAAAGAAACGCTGTAGAGCAAAGACACCTTCAAAAAGAATGAAATTAAATGTTTCTACATTAAATAAACCCTATAAAGAGCAGTAAACAGTAATAACTGAAACAGAGTCAGTGT
>CM074984.1:421613-426613 GCA_037576825.1 Pangasius krempfi
AGACCTCTACAGGCTAGACAATGGCACCCTGACTGCCATTAGGTATCGGGATGAAATCCTTGGACCCATTGTCAGACGCTACGCTCGCATGACCTAAATCCAATAGAACACCTCTGGGACATTATGTTTCAGTCCATCTGACGCCACCAGGCTGCACCTCAGACTGTCCAGGAGCTCAGTGATGCCCTGGTCCAGATCTGGGAGGAAATAGCCCCGACGCTGTCAGGCGTACAAGCACGTGGGGGCCGAACAAACTACTGAGCACCATTTTGAGTTGCTGCAATAAGATTTCAGCAAAATGGACCAACCTGCTGCATCATTTTTTGAATTCAGCCCTCTGTAAGTTGATGATTTTAATTTCCATCAAACGATGTGGCGTCCTTTCGTTCCTAACACGTTACCCAGTCCATATCAGTGCAGACATCCAGCATATTTTTCCCCACTGAGATCTGATGTGTTTTCAAAGTGTTCCTTTCATTTTTTTGAGCAGTGTATAGATAGATAGATAGATAGATAGATAGATAGACAGATATAAAATCTATGTTCTCTTGACTGTGAGGGGCAGTCTCTGTCTCCCTGTCAATCACAGCTACACTAGCCAATCACAGCCCTCTGTGAGCTCATGTATGTGGAAGAGGGCGAATAGCGCTTTCCTCCGAGCGTGTTACGCCGCATGAGCAGCAGTTGGAAAAGATGAAAAAAAGAAAAGAGAGAAAATCACAGAAATCACTGAATAATCTGAAAGGCTTTATTGAATTTTTTTTTTTTTTTTTTTTTACAAAGAATTACAAGTACGGGAATCTTCAAGTGTTAATACATGTACAAAATGCACTCTGGCGTTAAATACTACACAGTCTCTGTACATCCACCTCACACTCGTTTCCATTTATTCACTCTTTATTCAGTGGATCTCTCTCTCTCTCTCTCTCTCTCTCACACACACACACACACACACACACACACCGTGGTAGTGCTGTACCAGTTTCATCACAGACCCATCAGTACCACGCTGTCTTTATCCTTCTGTCACACACGCAGTACCAGGAAACGCAATAAACACAGCTACATCATAATTCATAAATATTTACAAGACATTTAACTGCTCGAGTCGATTCAACTGACACATCTTCAGATATACGAGTTGTGTTAAGTCTTCAAATGTAGTGTTTCTTTGGGTTCCACATGATCAATTCTTTTTATGGAGAAACTTCATTTTATTACCTGGAGAACAGAAAGAAAGACAGATGTGTAAAGACGTTTATATTGATTTGAAAAGCACGTCTACTTCATTACTGTGTGCTTTATAAAATGAAGAAAACTGTGAAATACTATTAATAGTTATTAAAGCTTTAACTCTGTACCACGGCCGCAGAATAAATGTCCGTAAGCCTGAAACAGTTTGTTTTGTTGTTCAGGAAGATCTTAGAGACGTGTAGTTGTTTGGTTCACCGGAGCTCAGCGTCAACGTGAACGAGGACGTTACGGCTTTCAGTGTCTCAGCGTTTTTGGGTAAAACGCTTTAACGTGTAGTTAATATTCTACAATAGATAGACATTTAAAATAATAATCCGTCAATAATCCGAGTCTGAGAGCTGAACCTGACTAAAAACTATCATGTGTACAACCAGCCTGGGTTTAACTCACACCTCTGCTGCATGAAGGTGTTCTTTAGAACAGAGTCAGTCACATAACAAAAAAAATAACTCAAGATTACACAAGATTAAGAACAGTCTAGAAACTGGTCGTTTTGAACAGAACCCTGGTGTGTTCTCCTCCTCGGTGCGGTTCTTTAGTCGGGTGAGAACACAGCGGTCACACTCGGGTCCGAGAGCGTCCAAGCGAGGTGATCTCGATCCGATTCAAAGTGATTCGACTCTGAATCGACTCTCTGCAGGAAGTGAATCAGGGACATGGCGTGTGTTTGGTAGATTTTTATGCGAGCTGCTAAACTGAGCCAAAGCACAGAGCTGTAGCGCTGCAGAAACGCTGTGTGTTCTGCAGAAAATAAACACAAACTGTTTCACTTAATTATCTATTAAATTATTATCATTATTATATAACAGTTATTATTAGAATGATCTAATCCTTGTCCGAGCGCAGGCTCCGTGTTCTCTGTGCTCGGGTGATCTTTGTGATTTCTAACACACTTAGCTGGTAAAGGTTCATTTATTTTTTCCGTCGCCATATTTTTGATGAATAATGAAAGATTTACGGGGATGTCTTCATCCCCACACACCTCAGACAGGTGCATTCCGCCGGTTTGGTTAATACGCGCAGTGTGAAATCAACGATCAGCTCCACTCTGTCTCTAAACTGACATCTGGATTAATATAAGCGTTCGGCACGTGTGGAAGGAGTTGCTTTAGAGCGTCGTGGCGAGCCGTGTTTTAGGACAAACTCCTCACCTAGTCCTTTGAGAAACTTGTTGACTCCGCTCTGCTCGGTGTCAGGTAACTCCTCCAGGTACTGCTCGGCTCTCTGCTCAAACAGACCTGCAACACAGCACACACGTCTCAAACACACACTTAATCGTCATTTAAAATCCCTCGGACGCTGTCAGTGACCAGCAGAGGGCAGTACAGATCTAAACTGGAGCCGCCACATCACAGCATGTTTCCCTTCCCATATAAACAATTCCACAATATAATGAGTGTGTGGGTTTTTTTTTTTTTTTTCCTATTTCAGCTCTTAATGTCCTCAAACAAACGCAGCGTGATGTTCTGGCCCCAGTTTCCCGTCCTCTCCCATAATCCCTTTCACCTTTAGCTCTGCTCTTCCTCAGCTCTCGGTCCTGGATGAATCCAGCGAACATCTGAGACTCCATGAAGACTCCCAGGAAGCGGCGGATGCTTTTGGAGGCCACGGATTTGCGGAAGGCTTCACGCTGGAACACGCGCTCGCCTCTCTCGCCTTGAGTCAGGAAGAGCGAATAGTGTCCGATGGTCTCCAGGAAGAAGCGGATGAAGGCCTCGGACACCACGCTGTTCAACGTGTTACACTCTGAGGGAAAAAAAACCCAGGAAGAATCACCTTCATGCACGACGGCACAACAGGATAAAGTTTAAACCGTCTACACTGTGAAATAAAAGCACTTTCAACGAGAAATAAATGTTTCTGAGTTATTGTTCTTTACTTAAAGCAGCGCTATGCAACCTTTGGATTAGGAATATGTTATTATAAGCAGCTCAAATTAAAAAAAAAAAACAATTACTAACATTAATTAAGCTTCTTACTCTTAAATGACTTTAAATTCTAACAACATCTCTGTTAGCTTGTGATTTTTTCTAGAGTTTGGCGATTTTTGATGCTTGGACCCCTGATGACGGACATCATCACACCGCTGTTATCACTCGCTGGACTTCCGTTCATGCGTCAGGTTCTGGCATGACGATGCGTGTCATATCGATCATCTGAAAAGGTTTGAAGCCAAATACATTCCAGCGGCTCTTTGAAATTTAAATCAGTGTTTCAGGAGTGTTTTATTTCTGCACTGACTCTATAATGCTACGTTCTTCATTTTAAACAAAGAGTCCCATACAGACACTTTAATCTGAATGTTACATACAGTCACTTTAATCTGCAAGAGATTAACCTTTCAAGTCCGGCTTTTTCACACGTGCATGATAATGAGGTAGAAGCACTAAAACGTGTCTCGAGGGCTGCACTATTAACTGTGATTTAACTGCGATCGCTATAATGAATTTAAAATAATTAACTGTAATAACAGTGAGGGAAATTACATGCAAATTTTTAATGAATATTGTGCAATAAATCAGTTTTTAATTATAAAAAAAAATAGTTTTAAATTAGTTTTAACTGTAAATTGTAGTGGCATCTTTATTACTAATATTTATTACTGTATTAATATTTATCATTATAGAAAAGTTTTCTGTTAATTAAATAATGTGTAAATTTAATTTTAAAAAAAATAATGATATAAAAATGCATATAAAGAATATATGAAGAATCGTGCATATAAGCAATCATTTAAAAATGAATTATAAAATGTATAAAAAGAATATAAACTTATAATGTAGCAACCGTTTTAAAAGAAAAGTTGATTTAAAGTAAAAAGTAAAGTGTCATTTTATTTAAAACTGTGATTTTAGACCTTATCGTGCAGCTCTGTGTCACTCTGCACACGATTTCACACAATAAGCAAAGATTCAAAGCGATCAGACGCTTCCGCTGGTCTGATTTACCGTCGTCCGACTCGCTGTCCGAGTCCTGATCGATGAGGTGGTTCCTCTGCTCCAGCGCTTGCTCCAGCGCGGCCTGTAGCTTGCGTGGAAGGAGTGAAGCCTCGTCGTCCAGCTGCACAAACACACCACCGATATTCATCAGCGTTAATTTCTCTTTCATGTGACGAAAGCCACTTGTGTGTGTTTTTTTTTTTACTATTAAATGCAAATCTACAGGCATTCGGCTGAGTGTTAGTGTTAGTGTTGTGATATTTCCGCACACACACACACCTGTCTGATAAAGCGATCTGTTCCCAGATGAACCATCAAAGCCTGAAATGAAAGGAGAGACAGTAAGAGCAGGGTTACGGCTGTTTATCGTGGGAACTGCGTCAGGTCACGACATCTCCAGATCCTGAGCTGCAACAGATGGAACATGACAGCCGATTAAAATCTGCCGAGTTTGAAGTGACGAGCTTCTTAAAGTGCCGCTCGAGTAAACACCAAAGGGTCAGAAACTCTAACAGACTTCATACAGGAGCCAAGTCGCAGGTTTCAGAGTTGATCTTTTCAGCGCATTTCACATTCATGCTAATCGTGCACTCTTAAAAAGTGTAATCTTCCGCGAGAACCCGTAAAGGTTTTATGTAGAACCCTACAACAAAAGGATTTCTATAAAATATTCGAACCCCTTTAGGAAGCTAAGAACCTTTAATTACACATGAAACCCTTGAGGAACCTCTGAAGAACCGTGTCTGTAAGAGTGTGTGTGCACTGTGTAAGGACAGTACAGACTCCAAAACACTGCTGATTGTTTTC
>CM074984.1:431613-444575 GCA_037576825.1 Pangasius krempfi
AACTCGAGGCTGAAACGTGTGCGAGCACAGCGCTGTGGGAAAAGCTTCGGGTGAGTTTTATTTCACTCGGAGAAAGTGACAGAATAAAACTCTAACGAGAGAGACTCGGTCTCTACAGACTGTGTGTGTGAAAGTGAAAGAGATCAGCGAACACACACGAGGTTCCGTAACACTCCATAAACACTGGCTAACAAAAACGAGCAAAGCGTAACGACACACAGCGAGCGTAAATGTATGGATACTATATACGGTTTTTATTTTAATTTATATTATGTCTCCCGGAGGGTGAACTTTTACATGTTGCATCTTCTGAGACGTGAAGCCAACGGCATCTTTTCGAACTGCCGCATCACGTGGCGGCGTAACGCGCTCAGAGGAAAGCGCTATCTGCCCTCTTCCACATACATGAGCTCACGGACGCCCACGATTGGCTAGTGTTACTGTGATTGACAGGACACGGAGAGTATGCTCCTCCCACCCAGACAGCACAATTTTCTCTGCAAAATACTAATGAAAAATTATTGGCACCCCTGCAATTAATCTGTGGACAGAATAACAGCACTGAGACTCTAACAAGATCTAACGTGTCGAGGATTTTTATTTATTTTTACACCAAAACAAGTTAATGATGTTTATAGGGAAAAAAAATTGTGGATTTGTGTCTCAGGAAAAGATTCTTTAGTAAAAATCTTATGATCAGCTCGTTGTTGCGTGCGGATTTAGTGTCAAGTCAACGTTCAGTTTCTAGCATTTTCTGTTTTATGATTGTGTTTAATTGTATTTTTTCAATTATCAGACAAAAAGTCAACAAACATCAGTATATGTTTTTTTTTTACATTTTCAAGATAAATTTTTAGGATTTTAAATTTTTAATGTTTTTGTTGGTATTACGTTCGTATGTTATTTATTTTCTATATTATTATATATTTTACATCATTTTTTAATTATATATCATTTTGTCATGTAATAATAACAATAATTGTGCCATGTTTGTTTAAAAAAATTATTCTTGTTTACTTCTAATGAGAATACGCTTTGTTGAGTAAATGTAAACGCTTCCTCTAAAAAATCTGAAAGAAAGATTTTATTCACTGTGAGTAATAATTACTTACTGTAATTATTTCTGCCCATACTTTTAAAGGGTGCCAATAATTATAGCCTGAATATAATTCTAATTTAACAACGTTCTCGCATGCCATGAGTATAAGGCTATGTGGGTGCTACAGCTCTCCAGCGGCTCTCCTGAGGAACACGTTCAGACTTTGGGAAAGTGGTTTTTTCAGAGTTAATGAGTTTATCAGATGGTTTGGCTTCTGGCTAGAGAAGTTTGTGAGTTCAGCTGGATCTTGTAAGTTTCATTCATCACGTGTTTCCACATGCTGTACCACGCTGCACAGTGCCACGGGACATAAAACATCTTCATAACTACGCTTTAAAACACAAAAAAATGTTCACGGTTGTGTAAACGTGCATACGTGGAATGAATAATGACTTTCTGCGTCCCAGGTCTAGCGTTGGAATTTACTTTTACTGCAGAAAGTTAAACAAAAAAAATCAGATAAATTATTAAAGGTAAATATTATTCTCTTTCTTTTCTTTTTGCACTCTGCAAACTCTTTTCTGCACAATGCAGCATGAAATTCTCACGCTAGGCCCAAAAAAAAAAAAAAAAAAAAAAAAAAGTGAGGCGAAGGCAAGCATCTACACCCACGTTCTGCCCCTGATGATGAACCAGAGCCAGGGAAAGCCATTTCCACAGCGCAGGAAGATCAAAACCAGCTCCAGGGGTTAACCCTTTCCTGCCCTCGAACGCGTCTCAAAGCACACGGCAGAAGAGAGGCACGAGGAGGAACGCTGGAGCAGTTCATTCAACCAAATTCCGCTTAAATAATAGAGTCCATATGATGCTGAATCTCGCGGATTTATTACATCACGAGGAAGTTTCATTTCCTCTCTAACAGCTCACACACTCACTGTGCGTTTCTGATCGAGTTCAGAGCCCTGTTCGGACTGGATTAGCTTTCCATGTGGAGGTGTGTGACGTAAAAAGCACTTATACAAACACTTATAATAAAGATGAACCCTTTCCAGCAGTACGCTCGCGCCCCATTCCGCCGGTGGAACGCAAATCGACTTATCAGACATGTTCAATTAGTATAAACAGATGAATTCATTTACTGCCGGTCGCTGTTGGGTTTCTGTGTGTAGAGTATCGTGACTCTGTGCTTAGATTCCCTCTGCTGGGGAAACAATTCACGCCTCTCCACAGTAACACTGGTACTGAGATAAAACAGCACAGCTGAAGCTTTTTTGATAGTAAAACACTGTATATAACTGTTGCAATACAATTATAAAATTTAAACCTAGTAGGCTAGGTGGGGAAAAAAAGCCCCGAGTGTCGACTTTGCGGTGTGACATCACAAATAAATTCAATGCTGAATCCAGCCACAAACAAAACAGGCACAAATTCCATTTTCTGGCTCCTGGTAAAGAGTTAAAATGATTAGTTACTAATGACATCCTCACCATTACTTAACACACACGTGTCCAGAAATCTGATCTCGTCCGATCAGTGCTACTTTCCTAACCTGGAAGGAGTTTGTTTGTGGATATACGTTACAGGGCACTGAGGCACTTAGCACGCGGTGCTGCCGGGGAAGAGGCTCCGGTTATATCAGTGATGTGGGAAAGAGAGGAACACTGCTTGTGTATATGCTGTACATACCTCAGACTACAGCCTCGACCTCTTCCTACCTGTCCAGGTGCTTATCGCTGTCGGAATTTAGTCTCAATGACTGATGAGGAAGTCTTTTAAAAAAGAGCACCATTCCGGACTAGCAGTTTAATCAGTCTAATGTGTAACGTCTGAACGAATAAATAAAAAGCAGATGATGTAACTTCAACCTCCTCACATTACGTACCTACACGTATAGCTGCGATGGTCAGGTGTCCACATACTTTTGGCCATACAGTGTATATAACTTCTAAAGCTAACAAGTTAAACTTGAATTAAATAACGCACTCATCAGTGTGAAAACCGGTTCTTAGATTAGATTAGATTAGATTAGATTAGATTAGATTAGATTAGTGCACTCACTAGAGACACTAACCATCTCTGCGACTTCCTTCCGAGCTTCATTTTCCTTCCTAACATCTCTATATACGTTTAACGACAATGACGGGTCGTATATGACACAGTAAGATGAAGCCACGCTTATACGTTTTCTTACAGTTTTGTACTGAACAGTAAACGAGAGCTGACTGCAGGTAGGAACTAAAGCTGTGAGCGGGGAACTGAAGGAACGTCGGACCGCACGCTGTAGGATTCGCCTGAGGAATCGGTCAAGCCGATCGTTTGGGATTATCACATATAGCTAATTTAAAACCTAAATATATCTGATAAATAATAACAATAATAACAATAATAATAATAATAATAATAATAATAATAATAATTATGCCTATTTGTGCTTTGTGGTAGTTCCACATTACAGACTCATTAATATTCAAATATTTATATTCATATAAACATTTAAATACTAAATTCAAATGTGATATTCGTTTTATAAATTCAAAAAGAATTTAATGACTCTTTATACTGTTTAAATTTCAAAAATTTACCAACTGACTATTTATTTTCCTGTGTTTGTGTCCTTGACGACAAAATTATTTGAAAATAAACATCATTAGTTTTGAAACACAGCAAACAATTCCACAGGACAAACACACACACACACACACGCACACACACACACACGCAAACACACACACACACACACACACACAGGAAGTACATTCTTTCCCCTCAGAGTCACCGCCTGTCCCAGGTCCCCCCCGCTGCTGTTTGTTTAAACGAGCCGCTGATTTGTGGAGATTAGACTTTCGCAAATAACTCACTCCCTAATTTCCGTTACTGAGTCCATTTTGGGAAGAGGGAGGATGGACACCAGAGCCCCCCGGGGGACCCCTGCCCGCTACCAGGCTCTGCCCCGACCCACTTCTCCACCCAGATCATCGTGATGCCACAGCGGGTGCGGTTCTGAGATGTGTCCTCTGATTAATCCCACAGTGGCCCGGACAGAGCGCGAGTCTCTCCTCCAGCGACACGGGAACACCGGACCGCTGGGATCAGTCCTGACGTCTCACTCGGACAGTGTGACAAACTTCATGATCTAAAACACTGAGGCTGGATTTTTCTCCTCAGCTCAGCCAAAGTGCTGTAGCTTTATCATCACAGTGCATCATGGGAGTTCTCTACCTGCTGCAGTGCGTCGTTTAGACGCTGACCTTTCGCACTGCATTGTGGGATTTCATGACCTCACTAAACATTAAGCTAAAACATAAACATCAAAATGAACATGTTTCGAAAATCCCAAAATTAGGACAAAAAAAGACTAGCCATTCAATCAGGACAAAAGTAATGGCACCCCATAAAAAGAGGAGGAGTTAGCGTGTGTCTGTGGAAGCTGATGCACTGCACTGGCTGAGCTGCGTTACTGGAAGATTTAGGAGGCGCTCTTTCAGCGTTTAGTCGCCATTTTGTGGTTTTTTAGCTCTCTTTGCCTTTTATGGAGTTTTGTGGGTGGGGTTAATTGTAAATGTGCAGTGAAAACACTGGGTAATTTATGGCAAATTGCCGTTTTTATTAACACGTGAGTACGAAGAAAATCAAAAACGACTGCAAATCTGAAAGAATCTTTACACAACACAAGAGGAAGAAGCAGACTGTAATGTAAAGCAGCTCAGTCCAGCTTTGTTAGCTTAACTAGGTAACTAGTCAGATAAAGTGATTAGCTGCTGTTCCTGTGACTAGGTGTGTGAAAGATTAACATGCAGGAAGACAGAGTGAGAAATTTGTTTCTATGGCAACAGAAATATCGACAGCACGGTTATCTTCCAGCCGTGACTCTGGGCCCTGTACACTTCCACAGAACTAGATTTATATTTAGATGAACAAAAACGGAGTTTCTGAGCATTGTTAAAGTTAATAGTGTGTTCAGATGTTCTGTGTGTGTGTGTGTGTGTGTGTGTGTGTGTGTGTGTGTGTGTGTGGAATGAGAGCATGGAAAAATGGAAGTGATATTGCAGATCAGTGAAGTGGGTCGTTATTGAGAACATCTGCTCCGGGCTCACACTCTCAGCGCTCTGGACACACGGCTCGGGATGTTACTTGACCATGTTTGGTGTGAAGAGGAAACTCGTTGTCAGGAGAAACTCGGGCTGCTCGGAATGTCATGTGAGGACGCTAACTCACTCCAGAATCAACAACAAGCCGACGTGAAGGTCATAAGGTCACTCCGGCGACATCTCACCTGAGCTTATCGGCCACAAAGATGACCCGGCGCTCCAGCAGCAGCGAGGCGAACACACACACCACTTGTCTCACACTCAGGCAGCTGAAGAGGCTTTCGAAGTCCACGTGCTCCAGCCTCGAGTCCATCGGCCTCCTCAGCTCCATCACCTGAGAAACCATTTATTTATACACCACGTAAACACAGCATCAAAAACCTTATCTATGAGATTTAATCATATTTACAGCCACGGCGCTGCTGAATTCTGCATTCTGATTGGTCAGAAGGTGTTTAGTTTTCTCTAACAGCAGCTCTGACTGTAGTGTAGCTGCAAATCGCAGGTTTATTATAATTAATGCGCTCGTTCTAATACGTTATCGTTTCTATAGTAACAGCGCAGTGATGATAAACGAATAAAGGCGTGTGTATTCGTTATCAATCATCGAATCTTTAAATATAAAGAAACATATGTGACGAAGCCACGCCCATTTTTACATCAAATCTGCGACTTGTACGACGATAAAAATCATTATGGAAGTTTCACTTCCTCCACAGAAACTCATCCTACATTCCCTGGTGCTGCTACGTGATGGAAACAGGGATCTGCTCCGGGTACGGATGGTTCCGGATCCATGTTAATCCCCGCCCCGTGTTCACGTTACGGTATATTTATTTAAACGTAAGGAGTTATAATAATAATCTGACCTCGTTGCCTGCACCAGGCAGGAAGGTTTTGACTTTGATGGTTTTTCCGGGGGCCGGAAACGGAGACTCCATCAGACTCCGCATGAAGGGGTAGACCAGAGCTGCCGAGATCCCTCTCCTCCTCTCCACTTCATCCAGGATCTGGGAAGAACGGCCATGTGGTTGAAAACGTGTGAGGAATAACATCCTGAGAGCGGCACTGCAACAAATCTATTGTTTTCATTCATAATACTCATGCTACTCAGACTTATTTCATATCATTTTCTATAACTTCGTTCTTATTTTATTATTTTTTTTATTACTCATGTCGGCTTGAGTCTTCAACAGCGCTTTAAATAAGACGTATTTTATTACCACTAATAAAAAACGTTACCACTAAAGCTGCGAAGGCGTCTGTTTTATTTAAAGGCCTAAACTGAGTACTCGTGTAAATTAAACAGCACTGGTTTTAATCTTCCTGTTCTTCTTCCTTTACACTTTCACAGCTTTTCCCACGAAGTGCTCATGTTTACACTCGAAGATTCTCACCGATCCGTACGAATTCTTTCCGACTGACATCCCAAATGAGCTGTTTATACGGATAATAAAATCGGTGTTTATCTAGACCGTACGTGTAATCCGGTGAGACGTTTTGCGCAAGCAGGAAGTGAGGTATAGTGTTTACATTACCATGACAACGATGAGCGTGAGTCCGGTCAGTGTGTTTAGCTTTTTAATGGCGCGGCTCGTGTTTTTAACGAGTTTTAAGTTATTTCGACTCGGTGAAACATCATCCAGGTGAGATTATTAAACTGACAGCAAGAAGAAGAGCTTGTGATCGAAGTCTCTCAGAGCTTCACACGACCCGACATTCGAGAATAACGATGCGGTTGTCGTCCGTCGCTATAACGGCTACATTACAACACCTTCACTCATCTGCTAATGTTAACAGTATTAAAGTCACTGTACGGGAAGAACAACTGGCGAGAAATAAAGGCTTTAAAGTTTAAATGTTTCTCTGTGTTCTACCTCCTTTCTGCATTTCTGGTGGATATTTAACTCAACTTACATTCAATTCAATTGATTTTATTGATTTTATTGATTTATGAACATCCAACATCTGCCTCAAAAGGTTAGTCTGTGAACGTAATCAGACACGTTTACGCTGCTCTGTTATTCTTCTGTTTAACGTATTATTAAAAGGAGATTATTCCACCTCGTTCTATTAGATACAAACTTTACATTACGCTATTCCCGACTGACACGTATACATGATCGCTTTGATAGAAGGATGGATGGATGGATGGATGGATGGATGGATGGATATACCTTAGTGATCTCCACAGGGAAATTTGGGAATTATTGTGAGTGAGCTCTCAGTTGAATTATTAGTGGATTACTAGTGGATTACTAGCGGATCAATAGTGGATTATTAGTGGATGAATAGTGGATTACTAGCGGATTATTAGCGGATCAATAGTGGATTATTAGTGGATGAATAGTGGATTACTAGCGGATTATTAGCGGATCAATAGTGGATTACTAGCGGATCAATAGTGGATTATTAGTGAATTACTAGTGGATCAATAGTGGATTACTAGCGGATCAATAGTGGATTACTATCGGATTATTAGTGGATCAATAGTGGATTATTAGTGGATCAATAGTGGATTATTAATGGATCAATAGTGGATTATTGGCAGGTTAAAAGTGGATTTTTAGTGGATCAATAGTGGATTATTAGTGGATTATTGACAGGTTAAAAGTGGATTTTTAGTGGATCAATAGTGGATTATTAGTGGATTATTGACAGGTTAAAAGTGGATTATTAATGGATCAATAGTGGATTATTAGTGGATTTTTTGTGGATTATTGGCAGGTTAAAAGTGGATTATTAGTGGATTATTGACAGGTTAAAAGTGGATTATTAATGGATCAATAGTGGATTATTAGTGGATTTTTTGTGGATTATTGGCAGGTTAAAAGTGGATTATTAGTGGATTATTGACAGGTTAAAAGTGGATTATTAATGGATCAATAGTGGATTATTAGTGGATTTTTAGTGGATTATTGGCAGGTTAAAAGTGGATTTTTAGTGGATCAATAGTGGATTATTAGTGGATTTTTAGTGGAGTATTGGCAGGTTAAAAGTGGATTTTTAGTGGATTATCAGGCTGCATGTAAACACATGAGATTATAGACTTATATACAGGAAAGAGATAAACAAGACACACTAAATTCTCTCGTTCATGTTTCACATAAGCAGCAACTCAGTGAAATGTGTGAATTTGAGAAAGGATCACGAAGATAAACACAGCCAGAGCGAGTGCCAGAGAAACGATGCCTGGACCCACAGGAGCTCAGATAAAGGAGTGGCTTAGTGAGGAAGGAGGAGTGCAGAAGAGTTCACGAGCAGGTATGAGCTCACCTTAGAGAACAGGTCGAAACATCCCAACCTGCTGATGACACAATACACCTCCGGGAGACGCTGCCCTTTCCCGCTCGGCTGCACGGGGACGGAGATCAAACACATGAATCAGCGAAGAGCGTGTAGCAACACACGGACAAGCGTTCGCTCTTATTCCCACACTTACCGTCAGGCGTAAGAGCGCTTAAACATCTGTATTTAATCTGTAACACATCGTCTTTTAAACTGCTGCTACAGACACATTTACTTTAATATTATTTCACTGGCTTTGTCTTTTCCCACTCTCTTCATTTTATTAAGGAAATTCTGTCGTGATTGTGAAGTGGGCGGAGTTTAAAGCCTTCGTTGAAGCCCACTTCACAATCACGACAGAATTTCCTTTAGAAATCACACTAACTCGAGTGAAAACATTAAACCACCGATTCAAATCTCAGTTTAGACGCATTCATGAAATCTGACACGTTCACGCTCATTCCTGTCCTTAATTACAAGCTAACTACTATCGATTTTATACAGAAAAATGGCGTGGAATAATATTTTTTATAACAGCTCGTGGTGTTTTCTCAATTAAAAAATGATTTTCCAACAAACTTTGGTCAAATTCTTTCTTCTGAGAGTCACAGCGCAATAAATATTATCAAAAGACAAGATTTCCTGTTTAATTAAGTATGCAAATTGATGCATATGATTATACGAAGGCTCATTTGCATAAATAAATGATTTTTTTTTTAAGTTCCAGTAGAAAAGGTACTTGTGGGAATATCAGAATATCAGAGATGAGCTGGTGAGGATGAACTGTGATATCCGTTGTTTTAAAAAACGACCCGTTTCACCTGTTTCATCTCGCTTTAAACAGGTTTTGTCTTAAACTATGAGGATAAGATCATTCGGGTGATGCCGGTGATCCGGGATGTTTTATAAGCTTTCTTCCTGGTGAAATATGACTCAGAGGCGGTGTGACGCTGGAGGAAATCAGGTATTCATCCCAGAACGTCCTCTGCTCTAAACAACAGGTGCATTCCCACAATCCCATACACGACATTATCAGTGCATAATCACAAGCCAGCCTTTTACTAAAGCAATCTGTGAGGTGGTTAGAAAAAGAAGTGTCTCTAAACACACACACACACACACACACACACACACACACAGAATTCTCCGTTCCACATTTCCATATTAGGCATGCGTGTCTCCATTTCTCCCCTGCTGGCTTTTCAGAAATGGATCGTTCAGTGGAGAATGTGGAGCGGAGCCGAAATCCTCAGGAATGTTTCCTCCCTGTGCCAGCCCCTGGACTTCCTCCGAGCAAAAATCTCACCACAAAAACAAAAACACAAAGCACTGGGACATCCGCACGCTACTTAAGGCCAAAGAAACAGCACTTTAGGCTCATTTATTATCAGACGTCCAACAGCAGGAATCCGATCAGTTCCCAGAATTGGAAACACGCACCGCATAAAGGACTGATTTTATACGCTTTCTGATTTAATATGCAGGAATTGCATTTAATATGCTTTACTGATGCGGCACGTGAGGAATAAGACACCTGGGGATGTGCTGTTACAGGAAAATAATCCACAACAGGGTGGAGTTAACGTTAGCACATCCACAAGTGTTTTATTCCTCTTACACCTCAGCAATTTGCTGACAAACATGCATTTATTAAAGAACGACACATTATACTTTTCATCCATTTACAGTTACATTTAGAGTTCGTCAATCGCGTTAGTTCCTGTTCTCACTTACGTTATAGCAGCTATAAGCAGTCGTTCCCTCACCAGCCGCTCTTTATTCTCTCAAAAAAACGCAGCTTGTTCCCGAGAAACCGCAAAGAAGCGTAAACTCCTCTGTCCTGAAGACGTCGGAAAACTTTAAGCTACGGCTTCAGCTCTGACTGTTACAAAGCGCTGACACTGGAGACTCCTTCCATCAGTGTTACATAAACGTCTCCTAAACCTGTGATTTGCAGCTGCACTACTGTCAGAGCTGCTGGTATAGGAAACTAATCAACACCTTCTCAACTGAGTGCTGAGGGAAGCTTTTTCACAACAAAATAACAGTGAAGATCATCATACGACTCTAATCAACTCTACAGTGATAAATATTTCACATCTCCCTCTCTCTCTCCCTCTCTCTCTCTCCCTCCCTCCCTCTCTCTCTCTCCCTCTCTCTCTCTCCCTCCCTCCCTCTCTCTCTCTCCCTCCCTCTCTCTCTCCCACTCCCTCTTCTCTTGAGGAAATGCCATTAAACAGAGGACGACGTGTTTACGAGCAGCTGCTCTTCTTTGGATAAAAGATAAAGGAGTTCGATAGAGAGTGAGCTCCTATTGAAGTGGCTGTGCAGTCCTCATTTAAACTCCATTCATGGGCTCACCCTGTAATTATGATGCCTGCGGACGCAACGTATACACACACACACACACACACACACACACACTCACACTCACACACTGATGTATAGTAAATATATATATATATATATCTTTAGAAGAATAAGAAACACGAGCCTTACAGACACTAGCACGCAAACAGAGAAGAGAAAGAGAAAATAGCGGGGAGAGACGGGGCGGCGCTTACCAGGAGCCGCCGGCAGTATCCGAAACGCCGACTCCCGTCTTCTCCCGTCAGCATGAAGGAGAACGTCTCACTGCAAGTCGCACACACACACACACACACACACACACACACACACACACACAGGGTGTTTTGTGGAAGTATTCAGAGCTGTAGCTTTTTGTCCTAAACGCGGAACGTCCAAAAAACTATCAGAAAATATCCTAGAAACTTCTTCATACATTTAATCTCATTAAAAATGCAAGAATCTATAAATATGCATGAATATGCTAATTAGAAACGCGCCCATGTCCTCCTCCCATCCCTATACATGTAACTCAAACAACCAGCTGTGTGCTCCTGAGGGTCAGGAGGCCAAGAGGGCGCGACTGGCCGTGCTTTCTGGGTGGGAGGGGCATACGCTCTCTCTCCTGTCAATCACAGCGACTCTGGCCAATCGTGGCCGTCTGTGAGCTCATGTATTCAGTAGAGGGGAGACAGCGCTTTCGTTTGACGCCCACAACGCAGTACGTGCAGCGGTTATCTGACCTGGATTGGCGTATGATAGAGGAGAGCTTGGTCAAGACTCAACTGGGAGAAAAGCAGGAAAAATAAACCAGTTTTCATACTGATTAGTGTGTTATTTAATCTGTGTTTAACTAGTTAACTAGTTAGGACAGGCTACGCCCACAAGCAAGTAGAGACAGCGAGTAGAGTAACACACGCTTAGCTAACTAGCTTAGAACGCAGGATCTGCTGCTAAAAGTTGGCAGGTAGCAAGTCGTCCTTAAATAATTTGCATATCTGACTTAAATGAGCCAAAACAATGTTTTATTTAATGACATCATAAGATGAGGTTACACATAGCCCCGCCCCCGAATCATGTCTGATCCACGGTGATTAGAGACCGAATGTTTAAATACCTGCTGTACTCGGACACGGGGCTCCAGTCTTTAGCGTCGGGGAAGCAGAACTGTGGAATGGCTTTGAGACGCTGCTCGGCTTCTCGCATCTGTTTAGTCGGCCTCTCGAGCTAAACACAAGTACAGGGAAGAGAAACTCGTACGTTTTTACACACATTAAAATGAAACACGCTACAGGAGCTATAAATATGCATGCATATGCAAATCAAACACTGCAGAAATTTTTTTAAGCCCTCGCTGCTATGTGAAATATGTTCAGCACGACCAGCTCTCTCTTAAAAGGTCGCCCCCCGTCGCGTCCCCTGCGCCCCATTACTCCAATTCAAGATGATGACATCATCAGGGTCGACCCTCTGGCCGGCAGCCAACATATTTCCAGTTTCTCAAGAGGACACGGTCACTGAGCCACATCTGGGATAATTAAAGAAGTATTTCTGCATATTTTTGGGATACCGTCTCCTAGCAACATGATTTAGTGTTATTACCGATCTCCGAGTCCCGGCTGTGGCGGCATGTGGAACAGCCTGAAATAATTATACAGAGATATCTGCAGCGCTGCACCATTACAGGAACTAGTTTTTTAGCGAAGTTTTGCTACCATGATGTCGCACTTTTTGATGACATTTCTACGATACGCAATATGCGTAACGATATGTCAACTGTTATAAAAATACCGATGACACTCTCACTATATCTCAGAAAGTTATATTAATTATGAACCGTGACATAATTTATCACTATAGTGGTATTATATCGTAATATTTCCTTTCCTTAATTCAGGTAAAGGTTAAGATTAGCGTTAGAGGCGGGGTTAGGGGCGGAGTAATCGCTCATACCTTTTCTTATCATGTATGAAAATGCACAAATTGTGAGCATACTGCGAGATCAGATACTGCGAGATCAGATACTGCGAGATCAGATACTGCGAGATCAGATACTGCGAGATCAGATACTCTGAGATCAGATACTGCGAGATCAGATACTCTGAGATCAGATACTGCGAGATCAGATACTCTGAGATCAGATACTCTGAGATCAGATACTGCGAGATCAGATACTCTGAGATCAGATACTGCGAGATCAG
>CM074984.1:454998-465892 GCA_037576825.1 Pangasius krempfi
GAGAGAGCTCAACTCGGACCCGGAGAGAGCTCAACTCGGACCCGGAGAGAGCTCAACTCGGACCCGGAGAGAGCTCAACTCGGACCTGGAGAGAGCTCATTTCAGACCCGGAGAGAGCTCATTTCAGACCCGGAGAGAGCTCGTGAAGTCGGTTCCGTCTTGACAGAACTCTGCATGAAGTACTCTCAGGTCTTTACTCTGTACTAATGCACTTAACTAACTAGGCAGCCATTAGGACGTTATCTTAGGCCGCGTTTTCACCCGCGTCAGTGAGGTTTCCGGGCCGGAACACGGGACTGGGTGGGTCTGGTGTAATGAATTTATAATCTGTCCACGCGTGAGAGTGTAGATAAATTTAGAAAAACCTCAGATGTAAGAAGTGAAGAATGACTCTTGAGTGGGGTTTGTAGAAGGTGTGCACTCACCTGTAATGTCCTCGTACGCGTTTTCCTCTAGAGTGCTTTTGGAGCTGGGGCGGCTGTGGTTCTCCGCGGACGCGGTGCCGTTTTCCGTGGGTGAGGAGGGGTAAGAGGAGGGGAGGCTCACCGCATCTTCAGACTCACACGACTCTCTAGAAGACAAACAGAAGAGAAAGAAGAAGTCACGCAGGTTTAGTTAAAGTCCAGTTGTTCTGGCTCCCGGAGGTCCTCCTCTCGACTGATTCCAATCAGACCAGACCACCTGAGCAGATGAAAGCTTCCTTCTCATGACGGTCAAATATGCGCAATCCCTCGCCGACTCTGGGATACAGAGCCAATTAAAATCAGGAGCAGACACAAATCCTCGGACCGCTGCTCAGGATGAATAATAGCTCCGATATGCCGAGGGTAACGCAGGAAGGCAATTTCCTGTTTATCCACAATAAGCCAAACACAATAAGAACTTTTTAATGTCAGTAACGCATACCAAACCCAACATCAAAGTGTCAGTGTATTAAAGAAAAAAACAAAACAACAACACCGAATGTCTACGGCGTGTAAACAGTTGACTCTGAAGCGGCCACAGGAATTTCAAACATACAGATCCTTCGACCCACACAGCATGAGAACCTGGCTCGGCTCCACGCCCGGAGAACCCGTTTAAACAATCTCCACTCCAGAGCTCGTTCAAACGGCCGTGAGGAACGAGCGCTATAAACAAGACGTTAGTGCTCCTCAAAGCCGCGAGGGCTTCCGAGCTGAGCCGCATTACATCAGCGTAACGAGAGGAGACGAAGCGGACTCTTCTGGGTCCGTTACAGAGCGCGCCGTCGCCGTACAGCACTTCACCGCGGCGTCTCTGTAATAAATCACAGCTCGGGGTAGAGGTTCAGCCGAGCGGCAGGAGGTTAGCGAGATACCGGGAGCGAGGTTCTGAATGATTTGTAATGTTATAGCGTCACAATATAGTCACAGAATGAAACTGTTTCAAGTACAAAGTCGATTATTTTCCTAATACAGCATCCCGAAAGTGTTTTATTCCTGTTATACTGCAGCAGTTTGCCAATTTATTTAGTAAAGATCTGTTTATTGTCACATTCCATGTCATGAAACGAGTCAGTTCCTGTTATCACTTACGTTACAGCAGCTTTAAACAGTCGTTCCCTCACCAGCCGCTCTTTATTCTCTCTTTAAGTTAAAAAGACAAATAAAATTAAACACAGCTTGTCGGGTTTTTTTTTAAACCGAGAAACAAATAAACGTAAACTCCTCTGTCCGGAAAACTCACTCTGACAAAGCGCTGACACTGGAGACTCCTTCCATCAACGTGAAATATTCACGCAACTCACGTCAGCATGTGGCATGAAATGAAGTTTTAAATTAAAAAATCATTTTTAATAATATTTTTGTAGGTCAACACGAACACGTACGATGAAGAGTCTATAGCGTTTTTAACAAGTTTGTATGATTAAATCTCACAAAGCTGAGGAGTTAAAACGCCCTGTAGAGCTGCAGTGAGTCATCCTGAGACTCCTGCGACACGCAGCGCTGCGCTTCAGGTCTGAATCAGTGGGAAACGTGTAGGCATTCGTCACACGCCAGCAAATACCATCACACTCAACTTCAGACACCACAGAAGTCTGATGGCAGAAGCGAGGGTTCAGTGGAAATGATCCACTGTTGTGGAATTTGTTTCTTTAGCCAGTTGTGAAACCGTTTCAGCTACATGACGCTCTGTGAGTGACTCGGCGCGAGGCGGAGAGTCAGAGCGAGGCGTCTGCTGGCGTCATCACCGCTTGGGCTTAGTGGATTATTTACCTCCTGCAGCTGTAAGACTCATCTACGCTGTAAAGAACGCCGCCCACGCTAGGAAGCGGTTTCCCACGAGGAGCTCGCAATAACATTTTCCCACCAGAGAGAGCGACGTTCCAAGATCGAACATTCCGCAGCGTTAACGGAACAGACGCCGTCTTTTCTCATCGTCACGTCTCGCTCCAGAACAGGATTCATAAGTGGAATGCGATATTCAGACAAATAGCTGTTAATGTTAGCTTGAGATAATAAACGTTAATAACAAATGTAACAGTGAGATAAAAAAAAATCCTGGAGCTAAACGTCACCGATTACAGAAGACAGCTCCTGAGTTAGCGTTTCACACACACACACACACACACACACACACACATATCAGAACGAGTCTGTCAGGTTAGTGAAAGGATGGTGTCTCACCTGTCAGGTGCTCTCTTGAATGAGCTCTCAGGTGTCTTAACGCCGGCCGGAGGAACGCGAGTGTCGGGATTCGGAGGTATTCCATTGCTAGGCGAAGAGTCTTTGTGGTTCCGATTAGCATCGTACTCAAAAGTGCGCTTGGGTTTGGGTAGGGGGTTGACGGGTGGGCCGGGTGGGCCTCGTGCGCAGGGCAGCTCTGAGCTCTCAGACGTAAAGGAGGCCACGCTGAACCTCTGTCTGAACTTCGAGAGTTTTTCTGAGCCGTGGTAAGCGTCTGGCTCCGTGGCGACAGAACAGATGCTGCTCCGCTTGCTGTCACACGTGCTGTCCAGGTCCTCATGACGTGACGAAATGGTGAAAGACTTCTGCCGTGACTTGTCCAAGCCGTAACAGTTGCTCAGATACTTTGGAGGAGCAGACGGACTTTCTTTCAACGCCTGCTCGATCTTCTGTATCCGGTTCAGCACGGCGGACGTCTCCTTACGAGGATAAAGAGTGCGGAGGAACGTCTTCTGTCCTTCTCTCTTCTGGAACCGTCCGCTAGACTCTCGATCCGAGGTTCCGTCCTCTTCCTCGGTCTCTGGATAGGAACACTCGGAAAACGCCGTGCTCATCCTGCGCACGGACTTGAAGTCGAAGGCTTTGTCGCTACAAGGAGAGGACAAGAGGCTGGGGCAGACTTCACTCCCACCGCCAGGCCTCTTGTCCAAGCACAGGCTCATTCTAGGAAGAGTCACGTTCCGACACTCCCATTCCGAGATCTTCTTCCGGATTGTGACAGACGAGGTCCCGGTACCGTTACGGCTGAGTGACAGCGTGCGCTTGTGGCCGTATTTGGCGGAGGAGGAGGTTAAAGACAGCGTACTCCAGCTGATAGATCCAGGACAGGATGAATCTCCTCCAGGAGGTCCGTCTTTAAGTTGGTTCTCCTTCTGCTCTTGATCTTCTCCACTGGACGCCTTGTAGATGCTGAGCTTCGTATCCAGGCAGCCGATGCTCTTGGCCTTGGTGAGTCTCGGGGACTCGGTGGAAAGCGCGGAGCCGCTGCGCAGGCCAGCCGTTTTCTGACTCCAGTTCCTCTGAGACTGGTCTCTCGTGTCAGCTCTGGCGTATCTGCTCTGCTGACTGCCGTCTTCTGTCTCGCTGAACTGAGCGTGACACGGTTCCTTTACAGCAGAAAGAATAGGAGGTGGGGACGCAGACTGGCACCTGCAACAAGAACACAAAAGCAGAAAGCAGTCAGAAACTCTACCATAGCAATTAGCTTAGCATTGTGCTTCACCACTGAAAGGACAAATCGCTTAGAAACTCAGTGTGGAAAAAAAAAATGTTCTGCTTTAATCTGGACGAAAAAGAACAAGAAAAGTAAAGAAGAAACGCTCAAAGCTGAACACACGTTTCAGATAATAAGCTGCATTTGCTTCGTCAAACAATCAGCGGAAAGTACCACAGCAATATGACATAACTTTGGCAAAGCAAACGCCGTCAACGGCAACGGCAACGTCAGCGTAAAGCCAGAACAAACACGGCTCAATAAAATGCCTGTGTGGGGTTTTCCATGTAATTAAAATAATCTGGGGTGATTTTTATACGGACCTCACGCAAAAAAAACACAGAACACTAAAAAAAAAATAGTAATAATAATAATAATAATAAGGCACCTACCTTCACTCAGCCGTTTCTCTTTTCTCTGTCGCACAGATTACCGACTGCCACCTCCTCATCATCACTCGCACTCTCACTGCTCATGACGCAGACGCTACTCGCGACCGAGCGCTGGCGTTACGGACAGCGCTCACCTCATTCCAGCTCCACGCAGCTCAAATAAGACGCAAACGCTTAGCTCGTGAGATTCCAGGAACTGGGACTTGACTCGACCCGTACCTGAGTGTAACTGAGAAAGCCAGATCTGATGTCCCAACAGCGGTTAGGAAATGAGACTGTGATCTGGGAGGAGGCCAGGAGCATGATCATGCCTGCAGGTTGGGACAGATTTCTTAACATCTCACCATCACCACCCTTCCACAGGAGGGAGGAGAAACGCCAAAGCAGCTGAAATGCTGCAGGCTTTCACTGGAACACAAGCTCACAACATTCCCAAAACCCGCCTCCACACGGTGTGAAACATGCCTCGCCCGTAAATTACCATTTTGTAATCTTGTAACACTGTGCCTCATTTATCAATCTTTTACTAAAATTGTGTGTAGATGCTTTCGTGTCCAAACTGAAGTAAAAATTCCCACCAGATTTACAAAGGTTTCTGATAAACACTTGGTAAATCATCATCAACTGGATTCACATTTAGCCACGCCCACAAAACTGCACAAAAGGCAAAGCTCACAGAGAGCTGAAAACGACAAAATGGCGACTAAACGGTGAAAGAGCGCCTCCTAATCGCGACATGCGCTAAATCTTCCAGTAACGCAGCTCAGCCACTGCAGCGCATCAACTACCATAGACACACACTAACGCCTCCTCCTTTTATAGGGCGCCATTACTTTTGTCCTGATTGAAGGACTAGTCTTATTTATGTTAATTTAAAGGTTTGTTTCAGAATCACTTTCTTTCCCGTTAAATCGGCGTGTAAGTGAAATAAATGAGTGATTTAAACGTGACGGTGTAATCCGTATATAAACTCGCAGGAACTCACGGACAGTTATACGATCTGAAGACGATCAGTCGAGTTTCCTTATACGCAAAATGTCGTAAAGTGTCGTAAATCGTCTGTAAATGTCGTATGTAAATGTCGTATGTCGTCTGTAAAAAGTCGTACATCGTCTGTAAATGTCGTATATCGTCTGTAAAAAGTCGTACATCGTCTGTAAATGTCGTATATCGTCTGTAAAAAGTCGTATATCGTCCGTAAAAAGTCGTATATCGTCCGTAAAAAGTCGTACATCGTCTGTAAATGTCGTATATCGTCTGTAAAAAGTCGTACATCGTCTGTAAATGTCGTATATCGTCTGTAAAAAGTCGTATATCGTCCGTAAAAAGTCGTATATCGTCCGTAAAAAGTCGTACATCGTCTGTAAATGTTGTATATCGTCCGTAAAAAGTCGTATATCGTCCGTAAAAAGTCGTATATCGTCCGTAAATGTTGTATATCGTCTCTGTAAATGTTGTATATCGTCTCTGTAAATGTTGTACATCGTCTGTAAATGTTGTACATCGTCTGTAAATGTTGTACATCGTCTCTGTAAATGTTGTGTATCGTCTGTAAATGTTGTACATCGTCTCTGTAAATGTTGTGTATCGTCTCTGTAAATATTGTGTATCGTCTCTGTAAATGTTGTGTATCGTCTGTAAATGTTGTGTATCGTCTCTGTAAATGTTGTATATTGTCTGTAAATGTTGTATATCGTCTGTAAATGTTGTGTATCGTCTCTGTAAATGTTGTGTATCGTCTGTAAATGTTGTACATCGTCTCTGTAAATGTTGTACATCGGCTCTGTAAATGTTGTATATCGTCTGTAAATGTTGTATATCGTCTGTAAATGTTGTACATCGTCTGTAAATGTTGTATATCGTCTCTGTAAATGTTGTGTATCGTCTGTAAATGTTGTGTATCGTCTGTAAATGTTGTACATCGTCTCTGTAAATGTTGTATATCGTCTGTAAATGTTGTACATCGTCTGTAAATGTTGTATATCGTCTCTGTAAATGTTGTGTATCGTCTGTAAATGTTGTGTATCGTCTGTAAATGTTGTACATCGTCTCTGTAAATGTTGTATATTGTCTGTAAATGTTGTATATTGTCTGTAAATGTTGTGTATCGTCTGTAAATGTTGTACATCGGCTCTGTAAATGTTGTATATTGTCTGTAAATGTTGTGTATCGTCTGTAAATGTTGTGTATCGTCTGTAAATGTTGACGCGATGTCAGAGCTTCTTAATGAACGATTCTGCTGCTAGTCAGTTGATTTTATCTTCATGACGAGGCTGGATTGTTCAGGGAGGGTGTTTCTGGTTGTCGCTGTAATGAGTGTGAATCATCCATGTGACGTTATCGGTGTGCAGAACTTGTGTGTACACGGTGCGTGCGTCAGGACAGACAGATCCAAATTAGCAGGAAAGTTGTACAAATACCAAATACGTCACACACACACAACTTCACACGTGAAATAAGTCTGACTACACAGCGACTGCCAGCCCATCAGGAGAGACTCAGTGAAAGAGTCTGATACGTCTCTAGCGGTTGTATCGTCTATAAACACGGATGTCTGCATCATGTGGTCATGTACAGGAAGTAGAAGCAGTCAAACTTTTTTTTTTTCCCAACGTTCTCAGAGGAAGATGGAGAAAAACGCCGATCCGAAAGGAAATAAAATCACACAGCAGCTCCTGTAAAATGGGAAACTACCCCAGGACCCGTGTACATTTAATCCCATCGGAACAGGGCTTACGATGCTAATCAGATTCTTCCTCATCGCGTAAACCCAGTCGTAAACTGTTAACATAAAGAACTTGACTTTCTTTATATTTGTTTTTATTTCAAAATGTGCTTCATCAGGAGAGTTTTATTTAAAAAACATGCAGCTGGAGCTTTCCTGAGTGACCCTGAGCTCGTTATAGAGTTCCTCATATCTGGCCGGAACGATGGGCGCTTGGCTCGTTCCTTCATTCCACTTCATCAGGATGGATGAAGAGGTTCTGCTGGTCCTATCGCAGAAGATCTCCTCTAAAGTACGTTAAACCCTCGTCAGCCTCCAGTCTCCAGTCTCCAGCCTCCAGTCTCCAGTCTCCAGCCTCCAGTCTCCAGTCTCCAGCCTCCAGTCTCCAGCCTCCAGTCTCCAGTCTCCAGCCTCCAGTCCCTCGCTGCTAAACCCATATTTAACTTTTAATCAGCCGCAGAACAGAGCGGCTCCGATCCAACCTCCCCGAACACAGTACTTCCACCACGACCGTGTTCAGTCAGAGCCGAACACACACACACACACACACACACACACACACACACACACATACATACACACACACACACACACACACACACATACATACACACACACACACACACACACACATACATACATACATACATACACACACACACACACACACACACACACACACGTGTCAAAATAGGCCAAAACAAGCAACGGTTGAAAACATTGTTAGTCATTCTTTTGCTTTCCAAATGAGACAGGAGCACAAACCCTGGCAAAACATGCACTTCTAGAAAATATAGAACCTTTACGGGTTCTTCAGTTGTCCCTCTGAGGAATGATTCTACGTAGAACCCTACAACTGTTTCCAAACTGCTCAGAAAAAAAAAATCCTCTTTTTGGAGGCTTTTAGAAGGCTTAGAACCCTTAATTATCCAATGAACTCTTAAAGAACCCTGAAGAACCCATTTTGTTAAGTGTGTTCTCTCTATAAAAATGTAAAAAGCTTGTAGATGTCGTTCTGGGGGAACCTTTTAAGGTGCTATGTAGAACCATACAAAAAAAGTGCTTCCCTTAAAAGAAAACCCTTAAAGATCCCATGAAGAACCTTTTTTTTAGAGCCCTTCTTTGGGTGTCCCTTTAAGGAAAGGTTCTATGTAAAACTCTAGAACCAAGTGTTTCCCCTATCAGAAAAGAGAGAACCCATAAACCCTTAAAGTAGAGCCCTTGAACCCTTTTTTGAGAGTTTACACTCTTAAGGGTTCTTTGGTTTGATCTTTAACGGGTCTATGATATGGTTCCCAGTAAAACCATTTTAAGAACCCTTAATTATCCAATGAACCTTCAGAGAAATCTTGAAGAACCGTTTTTAAGGGTGTACTCTAATAGAAACTTGAGAACCCTTAAGGTTGTCACTTTGAGGGAAGGTTCTATGCAGAATCTTACAGCGGAGTGTATATCAATCAGCAAGGTTTCCAAGAAGAACCCTTTTAGAAGGCTTAATCATCTAATGAACCCTTAAAGAACCTAAGAATGTTCTAGACATCAAGAAAAAAATAAAGAGCAATAATTTGGAGTTTGTACCACACACCTATGCACATACTGTATATTAAAAAAACAGGGTTCTCCAAGGGTTCTTTAAGGGCTCACTGGATAATTATGAGTTCTTAGCTTCCCAGTAGAACCATTTGTGACAGGAAAACACTTCAATATAGAACGTTTTAAGAGATTCCCCTGAAGAGGAACTGAAGAAGCCTTAAAGAAACACGTCTTGAGTTTTATTTTAGATGTTCCTCACTGGTTCCTGGTTCTCCACAGTCGCTCTCTCACCTGGAACGGCGTCTGTCCACTGTGGTTCTTTATGTCCTTGTTTGCTCCGCGGTACAGCAGGATTCGTGCGCAGCTCTCCTGTACGAAACCATTGAACACACTGCGATTGAGATGAAGGAACATTTCACTTGTGTCGCTTGTAATTTGTCACTTGTGGGCGTGGCTAAATATTTAAACACAAATGAAATAACGCACTAATCAAATCAGAAAAAAAAATCAGATTAGATCTAAACTTAGATTAGCAAAGCTAGCTAATTGTATTAGCTACGTACACTCGCCCCCTTCAAGCTTTATTTTTTTCTTATTAACATTTAAACGCATAATTAGCGGTCAATGCTAAGTGCAATTTCAGTATAATTTCAGTTGTTCTGAATATTTTCTTAGCAATTTAACAGCATATCTGAGGTAAATGTTGATGTTCGTGATGTTTCTGTCTCATTTTCAGTGTCTCTCTGTCTATATAAAGTTTAGCAACTACATGCTAGCTTGCAAAATCATTAGCCTTAGTCATTAGCAGCTAGCATATGGTGATGAAGATTCGTGGAAAATCAGAGTAAGTGATTTATATCTACATTTTTCAGAAAATCATACAGAGGAATTAAATCCATGAGGTTAAATTGTTGTTGTGTTATTTTTGTTGTAACTCTTTGCTACTAGTTCAGCTTTTTTTTTTTTTTTAAGTATGTTTTAAAGTATGTAAAGTCACATAGCCTATTAACATTTTGCTAACGTTGTGTAGAATTACTGCATTTAAATTCAATCCAATGTGTTTTTACGAGAAGATACGACATGAACACTGTATATGAAGTCTAAATTTTGGGTTAGCGGTTAAAAGTGTGATTTCTGTGTAATTTTCATTGTTCAGAATTTTTTTTTTTTTTTACTAATTTACCAGCACATCTGAGGTAAATGTTGATGTCCGTGATGTATGTGTCCAGTTTTTACTGTCACTATGTCTTTATAAAGCTTAATAACTACATGCTAGCTTGCAAAGTTGCTAGCCTCAGTCATTAGCAGCTAGCATATAACTCAAAATTCAGAGGAACTGATTTATAGCTACATTTCTGAAACACATACAGAGGAATTGAGGTATGTCCATGAGGTAAAATTGTTGCTTTGTGGCTGTCTTTTAGCTATTAGCGTCTTCAAATAACCTTGCGAAGCATTTTCTTATTAATTTACCAGAAAATCTGAGGTAAATGTTGACATTCTGGATATTTTCATTTCATTTTCACTGTCACTGTATAAAACATTTTACAGCTAGCTATTTAGAACCGTTCCAGTCGCTTGTTAGCTTAAGCATGGCATCTATGTTTCCCAGTTGCCTAGCAACAAAGTTCACACAACTTTAGCTGCTTCAGACGCACAAATTCATACAACAGAAACATCTCAGACCTGCTCCAGGTCCCGCCCGTGATCTCAGAGTGGACGGACGAGCAGACGAGACTTTACCTTGTTGTACAGAGCGCAGATGTGTAAGGCGGTGTTTCCTGAGGCGTTCTGGGATGAAGAGTCAGCGCCGTAAAACAGCAGATGCTCCAGATGCTGCGAGTTTCCATTCTGACAAGCCTGCAGAAGAAACGAGGAGGAAAAGGAGAAGAACGAAGGGAGAGAGCGGGACGGAGAGAGCATGGTGACGAGGAGAGGAGGAGAAGAAGCCAAAGCAGGAGATAGGAAAAAGAAGAAATGATTCCAGTCAGAAGGAGGGATTATGGAATAATGAGAGAGAGAGAGAGAGAGAGAGAGAGAGAGAGCAGGAGAGAAGAAAAAAGAGATGATTCCAGCCAGAGGAGGAGTTGTGGAATAAAGAACAAGAGAAACAGAGAGACAGAAACAGAGAGAGAGAGAGAGAGAGAGAGAGAGAGAGAGAGCAGGAGAGAAGAAAAAAGAGATGATTCCAGCCAGAGGAGGAGTTGTGGAATAAAGAACAAGAGAAACAGAGAGACAGAAACAGAGAGAGAGAGAGAGAGAGAGAGAGAGAGAGAGAGCAGGAGAGAAGAAAAAAGAGATGATTCCAGCCAGAGGAGGAGTT
>CM074984.1:479215-490782 GCA_037576825.1 Pangasius krempfi
CACACTATACACTATACACACACTACTCTCACTACACACACACACACACACTATACACTATACACACACTACTCTCAGTACACACACACACACACACACACTATACACTATACACACACTACTCTCACTACACACACACACTATACACTACACACACACTATACACTATACACACACTATACACACACTACTCTCAGTATATACACACACACACTATACACTATACACACACTACTCTCAGTACACACACACACACACACTACACACTATACACACACTACTCTCACTACACACACACACACACACACACTACACACTATATACACACACACACACTATACACACACTACTCTCAGTACACACACACACACTACACACTATACACACACTACTCTCAGTACACACACACACACACACACACACTATACACACACTATACACACACTACTCTCAGTACACACACACACTATACACACACTACACACTACTCTCACTACACACACACACTATACACACTATACACTACTCTCACTACACACACTACTCTCACTACACACACACACTACTCTCACTACACACACACACTATACACACACACACACACACACACACACTACTCTCACTACACACACACTACTCTCACTACACACACACACTACACTCATACACACACTACTCTCACTACACACACTATACACACACACTACACACACTACTCTCACTACACACTACACACACTACACACACACTCACACACTACACACTATTCTCACTACACACACACTACACACACTACTCTCACTATACACACACACTACTCACTACACACTACACACACTATACACACACACTACACACTATTCTCACTACACACACACGCTATACACACACACGCTATACACACACTACTCTCACTATACACTACACACACTATACACACACACTATACACACACACACTATACACACACACACTATACACACACATTACTCTCACTATACACACACTATACACACACTTTAATGCAGAGCACTGAGTGAAACTGAAGTGATGCTGATGTCGTTTTCATGTCACTTCATTCTATTTCAATGAGAAAAACCAAACTTCTAACTGAATGTATGAAACATTACATTACATTAAATAAGACAGGAAGAAAAGCTATAATTATTAATAACTGTATTATTTACACACTTTAAGTCACACCAAAGGAACTGCATGAAATAGTTAGGCGCTTGGAAGTGCGCATGCGCAGTGATAACTCAAAATCAGTGATAACTCCAACACAAACAAGAGCTCACTGTGAACTAAAGACGTTATAACGCGACATAAACACGACGCTAACATACCAACCAGCACTTTTCTGTGTTTTTTCACATCTGCCTTCTGCGACTTTACAGGAAATTTAACTTCCTCCAGATGAACTACAGCCAAATGTGTTCCTGAGAAACTCTCAGGCATTTCTGAGGGAAAAAAAACAAAATCAGGAGGAAAAAAAGACAAAGGTTTCGTTTTTACCTGAGAGAAGCGCTTCGGTGTCCCAGTCATGGTGTCCAGCGGCTCACAAACACAGTTAAAGAGGGGAAAAGCGTCGATGAAGCGCCGGTACTGAGGGAAACTTTCTCCTCACACTCATGTTCTCTGAGGCGGACAAAAGCCTCCGCGCCGCTCGCGCCCAGTGTCTCGTGCTGAAGGCTGAGCTTGTTGCTATAGCGACGGAGTGTTTTTTGCCCTCCGTCCCCCCTCCACTGAACCCCCCCCCCCCCTTCCAGTTTTGTCACTCCCACACAAACCGGGCTGCTTTTTACACAATCACCACCACAAACATCACAAACATCACAAACCTGCGACATAAAGTGGAGTCCAGCTGCAGCTACTCACACCAGGCCTCCCACTGAGGGGCAAAAAGCCCGTGCCAGGGCGGAAGAAGCCCCTAACTAGGCAGATGTAACCCCAGGCTAGGCAAAAGAAGCCCTAGGTTGGACAGAAGAAGCCCCTGGCTAGGAAGAAGATGGTTCATCCTGGACAGGCTGGACAAAAGAAGTCCCAGTCTGAACAGAAGAAGCTCCAGCTGGACAGAAGAAGCCCCAGGCTGGACAAAAGAAGCCTTAGTCTGGACAGAAGAAGCCCCAGGCTTGACAAAAGAAGCCTTAGTCTGGACAGAAGAAGCCCCAGCCTGGACAAAAGAAGCCCCAGCCTGGACAGAAGAAGTCCCGGTCTGGACATAAGAAGCCCCAGCCTGGACAGAAGATCCAGCTGGACAGAAGAAGCCCCAGGCTGGACAAAAGAAGCCCTAGTCTGGACAGAAGATCCAGCTGGACAGAAGAAGCCCCAGGCTGGACAGAAGAAGCCCCAGGCTGGACAGAAGAAGCCCCAGCCTGGACAAAAGAAGCCCTAGTCTGGACAGAAGAAGCCCCAGCCTGGACATAAGAAGCCCCAGCCTGGACAGAAGATCCAGCTGGACAAAAGAAGCCCTAGTCTGGACAGAAGATCCAGCTGGACAGAAGAAGCCCCAGGCTGGACAGAAAAAGCCCCTGGCTGGGGCCTAAAGTTAATTGAGGAGGCATGCAGTTATTTAAAAATGAAAATTTAACATTTTTATTGTCCACAACTTTGTTTTGTTTTTTTTGCTCTAACCCTAACCTTCCTCACATTGTTACTAAGCGCACTATAAACACTCCCATTGTGTCTCTCTGTTTTAAACGGGCAGAAGGAATTCTCGAGGAACTATAATTAGCTTTCTGGCCCGGAGTCCAGTGGAAGTCCACGCCTGCTGAACACGGCCACGGACCTGCAGGGCCAGCGAGCTGATTTGCTCTTCCCCACGTGCTCCAGGTTCTTCAGCAGCCTCACACATTGCTAACAGCTGAATAAACCGAGCTCACAAGTTGTGTAAGTGGACAAAGAATCATTACAAACACACTCGCTAGCCGCAGATCGGACAGACGGCCAAGGCGCTGGCCTCCTCCTGGACCTCGACTGCACTCCGACCCTGTGGAAAGGAAATAAATAACGCCATTTCTGTCTTCAGAACCTTGAGAACCGGTGCTTGGGCTGAATAAAAGCTTGTTTTTTTTTTAAATCTACAATGACTGAGAAAGTACAGAGTGATCCAGAGAGAGCCGCTACACTGCACTGTAATGTTTTACTGCATCCAAAATCACAGGCTTTAACAGCTTCATTATGTCAAACCTATGAACTAAAACCTTTCCCTTTTTTTTCTTCTTTTTTTTTTAGAATGCTAAACATGAGAACTATAGAGGGTTCAGTTAAATCCTGTCTCTCTGTCAGCTCTGGCTCGGAGACACTCCACTCATCTGTAATTTTCACTCTCTGATGATAACGTGGGGTTTTGAACCTTTTAATGCGCTCACAAATTAGAGCTGAACTTGTACAATTACAAGACTTGACAAAAACGTTCAAAATAATGATTAACTTTACGAAGCCTGAATTATGGATAAAGCTGCGTAATGACCCTGTTTTACGAGTTACAAAAAAATCTGTCAGGAAATGTGGCGAAGAGGGCATTTGATGTTTGTTTGGGTTTTTTTTCTTGTTAAAAATCGGATCAGTAGACGTTTGAGGCAGCGACGTGGTTCTTCAAAGATTAACGTAAAAGAACAGGCAAAAGTCTTAAGATAGTTTCTGATCTGATTTTGATTAGATTTCATTTCAAAACAGTGCATAAATTAAATAAACAGTAAAAGGACTTTTTAAAACACTAATACACATTTCACATTAATGTTTAACCCTTTAAACCGCCAGCGTATTATTCAGTTATTCATCTTAGAGCATGTTATTCAGTAACTACTGTGGATTATTTACTACATCTACGGAAAGTTAAGAAAGAAATGGGAGACCCAACAACAGGTCCTGAAACTTTATCAGTTTTAAAGCGAGTAGAAAAGCGAGCTGGTTGTTTGGTTGTTCCTCTAGAAGAATCCTTAAAGGTTCTACCACAAAGAGTTTCCCTACCAGAAAGAAAAGCTTATCGTTGATGTGGTGAAGTTTTCTGTAAGGAGAAATGTGTGTATTTAACATGTATGGAAGGAGTCTCCAGTGTCAGTGCTTTGTAACAGCCAGAGGTCAAGCTGTAACTTTAAGTTTAACAGAGGAGTTTACGCTTCTTCTCAATTTCCACATAATTACATGCACCAATAAATGGAAAAAGTACACAGTGATTTTTTTAAATAAATAATGTTGGTAAACTGCTGTGGAGTAAGAGGAATAAAACACCCGGGGATGTGCTGTTTGAGGGAAAATAATAAACTTTCAGGTAGTACAGTCATTCCTCCTTCTCACCACCCCATCATCATAACATTAACTGTTTTATTCCTTAATTATTAAACATTGTTGGTACTTTACGTGGCTCTTCTTCTCCAGCTGTATATATATATATATATATAAGGCCTTGTGCTGTACTGTGCATCTGTGTAGCTGTACACTTCCTCTTCTGCTCTGGCTGTGTTTAATCTGATCCGCTGACATGAGAACGGCACACAATAAGCCTGAGAGGAAACAGCTCCCACGGGGCAGGAGTTCTGCTCCCAACATCATAACACCAAGCCGTGTGGTTTAATGTGAGCTGCTTCTGAAAGCAGACGGGGCTTTTTTTCTCATCAGTGCTCTCAGGTGGACGTCCACACGCCTCACGCTCAGCCACAGAAACCACAGCACTGAGAAAACCTCCTACATTCAGCGTATTCATGCTCACAACATCAGCACGCGTTATTCATGACTTGCTCTTAATTCCAAAATGTGTACACATACAGTTAGAAACAGCTGTCTGAGAAGCATGACTAAACAGCTGGGAAGCACATCTGGGGCACTGCAAGTTCAGCGAAAACATTTGAGAGCCACAAGAATCTTAAAAAATAATAAATACTGAGTGTACAAACATCTAATCAGACGGAATCAGAACATCCTGAAACTTCTGAGAGAAGAGAAGATGGGAATTTATCATCATCGCTGCTGTCCAACAACTGCATCTATTCTGTGTTCACTATTTATTTTATTTAACCTTTATTTAACCAGTGTAGTCAAACAGAGACAAATCTCTTTTACAACACAGCTTTAGACAAGACGCAATAGTTACAAATACCAATATTCAGACACAGGACATACCAACTAAGACTTCTACCAGCACTGAATACATGTTGAAAAGAAGATGTTTGGAGTTAATGTTAGAAAACTGGAAAAAAAACAACAACAACCAAACAAACAATAACAACAGCAAAAAAGCTGGAGCGGGTCAAAACCAAGAACGTGAAGAATGTGCATGTGTTCGAATGATCCGGTCATTAACTGAGAATCTGTTGCAAGACTTTGACTAACAGCACTTTCCATCCAATCTGACAGAGATTGAGCAATTTTACCAAGAAGACTGGGCACAAACATCAGGATCCAGATGTGCAAAGCTGATACACACATATCCCAGAAGACTTGCAGCTGGAATTGCAGCCAATTGTGGTTCCAGCAGCCCAGGGGGGGGGGTGAATATTTATGCAACAAATGTCTGCATTTTTGTTTAATAATTTGATTTAATGGAATTTTAGACATATTGTGTAAATCAAACGGCAAGTCCACTTTAACACAACAAGATGTTTAAAAGTTCAAGGGGGGTGAATACTTATGCATGGCACTGTAAATACCTCCAGCTGATAAATGACTCGGAATGAAGTGAATCTGAAGCAGTTATCAATGACACAGCGCAGATGTTATCCGAGCAGATAGCGATGTCCACAGAGAACAGACTTTAGAGGAATTTCCCAGCCGGTCTCCGTGTACAGACTCGGCGCGAGGCGTCTCTCGCGTCCTCTGGGACGTCCAGTCAGCTCTGACACTGACGCAGATGGAAATGCTTCCTTTATCTCACAGGAAGTTGACCGTTTGTGCAGTTTGTGGAACCGTATTTGAGATTTCACTCCTTTTAATAACAAAACAATATCAAATGTGATATAACACTGGCCGGAGTATCTGTAGTATCTGGAGCTGTGGATCTTTTGCGATCTGATCTGATCTGTTAGGTCGAGCTCATTTCCACCCCAGGAACTGAAGATCTCTGCACATTTCTCCCCTGTTAAATGTTAAAGCGACTCAGCAGCAGGAAGAACATAATCCTGCTATTGCTGAACTCATTCAGCTTCCCCTGAATGCATCTGTAGAGTCTCTATCGCAGTGGAACCTGACGAAGCACCACAACAAAGCCGTGTCTATTTACAAAAAAAAACGTTTTTGTGATAAACACGGCTGGAATTTTGCCACACCCTAACCACACAAAAAAAAATAAAGAGAGAGAGTCAGAGTGCTTCCTCTCAGGTGTCTGGGGATTCAAAAGATTCAGTCACAGTGTTGAACGAGCTTTAGGAAGTGAAGGTCAGACATCGAGGTTATAGCACTGAAATGAAAGCTTTAAAATAAATAAATAAGAGTGAAATGAAATGACTCGAGTTCGGGTTTCTATAGTAACAGCTCCACAGGGGCGGTGGTAGATACCTGATACGGTGAAGTTTTCTTCAGGGTAAGGAGAGGTTTATTTAACACTGATGGAAGGAGTCTCCAGTGTCAGCGCTTTGTACCAGTCAGAGATAAAGCTGTAAGTTTTCCGATGTCTTCAGGACAGAGGAGTTTACGCTTTGTTTGCGGTTTCTCTGTAACATTTTATTTTTTTGTCTTATTTACTTCGAGAGAGAAAAAAAGAGAGGCTGGTGAGGGAAAGACTGTTTATAGATGCTAAAACAAGTTATAGCAATATTATTATTTTTAAAAAATGCAACTACAAACAGATAAAAAGTGTGACATCTTTCTTGATAAATAAAAACTGTAATTGTTGATAAGTTGCTGTGCTGTAAGAGGAATAAAACACAGGAATGTGCTGTTATAGGAAAATACAACAATAACTTGATTATTTTATTTGTTATTTATTAAACATTGTTTTATTTTATTTTTCATTTCCAGCTCTATAAATAAAGCAGGATAACAAACATCAAGGCCAGTGACTGAGATCGATTCAGCCGACGTTCTAAAAAATTACTTTCTACAAATTCTGACATAATCACGTAATTACGTTTCTCATCCTGCTCTTCAGCTGATGTAATAGATTTGTCATCAGCGTGGACAGGTGTGTGTTCAGGACAGGTGTGTGTTCAGGACAGGTGTGTGTTCAGGACAGGTGTGTGTTCAGGACAGGTGTGTGTTCAGGTGGAGATTATCACACACTTTAATCCACTGAGTTGTAGATAGTATTGTTTCAGCTGATATTAATGAATAGAAATGAGTGAACATACGACTTGTGTCTCGTTTAACAGCAGAGTTTTGACTGTTGACCTCCAAAGCACTAGACACCGGGTTCAGTGAACTGTACCTCAGCGACCAGATCAGAAAAAGGTCATAAACACTGAGACATGAACTTCTCCACTGTACACTGACTCTGTATGACACGAGTGTGTACAAGGACAATGACAGAAAGATAAAAATAAAGCAGCACAGCATCGGAAAAGTCAGAATATTGATATACGGTGCATTATGAGCAATCAGAGAAGGAAAGGTCTCAGCTCACTTCACTTTAAAAAACTATTTACTGCGTAAATGAAGAGTGGGAGAGTTTTACATGTAGGTCTCTATATCATGCAAATCATTTATACAGCAGAAGTTTTCAAATTCACCCTCCTTAGTTTCTGAGTGACGAAACATGTAAAAATAGCCCCCTTTATCCATAAAACATTTCCGTAATTACTTAATCAGATTTTGATTTCTGAAAACATGTTATAACACGACCTGAATACTACAGCAACTGACTCTTATAATCAAAAGTTTACATCTCCATGGACGTGCTCTAGTTAAACAACCAGAGAAGGAGAAAGAACAGGAGGGAAAGTTTTGCCAGGAAATTTCACAAAAAAATTCAAATCAAACAGGAAACCTGAAAAAGTCATTAGAGGGAAAAAAAATACTGGATTAAAAGTCCACATTTAGATCATATTTAGAAACTCACTTATATGTCATGGTAGTGTCATAAATTTTAATCAAGGATTAAATGCAGACTGAGAGAAAGAGAGAGACAGAGAGCGAGAGAGAGAGAGATAGACTGAGAGAGACAAAGAGAAAGAGAGAGAGTCTGAGAGAGACAGAGAGAGAGAGACTGAGAGAGACAGAAAGAGAGAAAGAGAGAGAGGGAGGGAGAGAGAAAGAGAGTCTGAGAGAGACAGAGAGAGAGTCTGAGAGAGACAGAGAGAGAGAGAGAGAAAGAGAGTCTGAGAGAGAGACAGAGAGAGAGAGAGAGAGAGAGAGAAAGAGAGTCTGAGAGAGAGACAGAGAGAGAGAGAGAGAGAGAGAGAGACAGAGAGAGCTGTAATAATTTCCCACACTGTGCTCCTCAGGGTGCTGAACAGTCCCTGATGATGATGATGATGATGATGATGATGATGATAACAGTTGGTTGGTCAGAGAGAATAAACACAGAAAAATTGCTGCTTTTAGCTGAAAGTCTGAAACTCAATTCAGCTCCAGAAATTAGAAAATTACACGTATGTCTTCCTTTATATTTTATAACATAACTAATGTGTAAATGATGAATAAATAAATTCTAATAGCCTCTCAGTATCATAAGAGGTGTAAGAGCGCCCCCTAGCGTCCCTCCGGATCAACATGGAATAATTCACTACTTGTGAACAAATAATAACTAATAAACTCGATCATATACAAGTATAGCGAATTAAACTCACAGATTTAGGACCACAGGAACGTGTGTGTGTGTGTGTGTGTGTGTGTGTGTGTGTGTGTGAGAGAGAGAGAGAGAGAGAGAGAAAATGGGGTGCAGAATGGACTTATAATTAAACCTTGGATTGAACACTGACTTCTAACAGAAAGAAACAAATATAAACTAAACAGTAAAAAAAAACCAACAGAAATTAAATATTAAACCCCAGTTATTTATATTATATTTATACACTGTGTTTAAGAAAAGCTTTAAACTTGACAGTTTTCTTTCACAGTAAGAACAAAAACCAACCACTGGACAGAATAAAGCAGCTATTTTACTATTTTTGTTGATTAAGTTGTAATAGTGAATATCTGACTCAACACTTCATGGTTTAATACAGATTATGAGTGAAGTTGCTTCAGTACTGAACACACACACACACACACACACACACACACACAGCTTCACACCAGGTCCCAGCAGCTAAGAACAAAACTAAGCAGAAATCTCTCACCTTCTTTATTTCCGACTCCTAAACCAGTAAAGTGTCTCAGAAGTCCATGCCTGAGGTCCGAGCGTGTGTGTGTGAGTGTGTGTGTGTGTGTGAGAGAGAGAGTGTGTGTGTCCGAGCTGAACTCAGTGTGCACTGATGAGCGACTCATGAACGATTCATTCCATTTAAACGACTCTTTGAATTGAATCATGACGCGAGAATCGATTCGCAATTCGCACTAACGAGTTTTCCGTTTTTCTTTCTTTTTTTTTTTTAACTACACAATAAAAAAAAAGTGTTAATAAATCTACCAGTTGTGTCTAGATTAAACATCTAACTCTTTATATCTCCTTCTTATAAAACAAGATGCGTTCTTTCTAGTAGATCTGCTGATGAATCGATTCAAGATTCACACAATTCGATTCACTTAAAAAAAAAAAAAAATAACCGTTACTCAACCTGGAGAAAAATCTTTAATAACACATTAAACATGCAGAGAAGTTTTTTTTTTTCTCTTTTAATTGCATTAAAGGGTTTTCTAATTACAAAAGTAAAACCCTTTTAGAAACCTAGAACCAATAAAGGTGTCATCACTGCAGTTACAGTAACCCCTGCGTGTCTGCACGCATTAAACCTGCACAAAATGTGGCTTTGTTTAAAAAATAAACACAGACGTCTCCACAAATTCCACAGAAGTGTATTGAACATATTAGAAGTGATCACAGGTACAAGATATTAACCTCATCATCAAGCCCTAAACTCCTACAACATGAATCCAACACGATTATAGTTCAGGTTTTCTTTTGGAGAAAATTCCACAGCAGTAATTCATAAGGAACACGAACAGATCATTTACGTGAAGATGCACGTCATCAGACTGGTTACGCTTTGAAGCAAGAATCAGGTTTATTTAGCAATAAATCATAAATAGTTCATGATGTGATGTGATCAATGTACACACACACACACACACACACACACGAAGGACAATGTTATTTATTGGAGAAGATTATTAAAGAGGAATGAGATGATTGCATCAGCTTCATATTTTCGTACCTCCGTATTTAAACGCGATCAAGCTGCATCAGGAGTAAACCGTGTTTTCTATTCACAGACGATTTTACGTTAATTTCATGCAAAAAAAAAAAAAAGGGAAAAAAATTCAGAATGTTAAATACTGAGAGATGAAATTTCCTGCCAGTGGTTACACACACACACACACACACACACACACACACACACACACACACACACACACACACACACACACACACACACACACACGAGATGATGTTATAAAGGCGAGGAGGTTATGCTGGACAGATATCAGTAGTCTTAAACACATAACCAGACCGTCCACTAGGGGCAGTGTTTTTTTTAGCTTAGCACCACGTGCCGATCGAACACGGACTTGCGCTGCTCCTGGACCTGCCTCCTCCAGCGCTGCTGCGCGTGCTCCACCTTGTTCAGCATGTTGGTGTGAGAGCGCGAGCGGGACAGCACATCGTGAGCGTTCGCAAACGGCTGCTGGTCCTAAAGACAAACAAACAAACATATTATTCCTCATAAACATAAACAAACACACACACACACACACACACAAACACACACACACACACACACACACACACACACACGCCGGTTAGAGACTTCTCAAAACCTCAAATTGTAGATTTTTATAGGGATACAGATATCTGAGATATATAGAGGTTTTCCGCAACCGAGGAACTTCTGTAGAGTGAATTTTGGACTAAATAACTAAAAAAAAAAATTTTAAAAAAAATTTGGAGTAAATAAATTGATTATTTTGCAGGGATCACCTAACGGGATTTTATTTCTTTACATTTTACAGTAAAAAAAAAAAAAAAAAAAAAAAAAAAAAAAAAAAAAAAAGTCAAACCAAGAGAAAATCAAGCAGAATTAAATATTAAAAACAAGAAGAAAATTAGGAAAAGAGTAATATATAAAATATTATTTAAAAACTGAAATGTTTTTGCTGCACATCCTGCAACTCCAGTAAAAAGCTTTCTTTCTGTTTTTGTGCCATTAATTTTAACTAAATATAACAAATAATAATAATAAAAAAAGTACTCACTCTGTTTCTATCTTTGTGTGATTTTTGTAGATGTTTTGTTGTGAATTTGGTGTTTTTAAATCCTGAATTAATTAATTAATTAATTGTTATTTTATTTCTTAATTTTATTATTAGATTTATTTCCCAGTCGCACCGAGTGAGTCTGACATTCTTAGAGAATTTTATCATGATTTTTTTCGGACCAAATTTAAATTTATTTGTCAGACACGCACGCACACACACACACACACACACACACACACACACACACACACACACACACACACACACACACACACACA
>CM074984.1:501108-513454 GCA_037576825.1 Pangasius krempfi
AGATTATAGAGATTATAGAGATTAGAGAGTTTGTAGAGTTTATAGAGTTTATAGAGATTATAGAGATTATAGAGATTGTAGAGTTTATAGAGTTTATAGTTTATAGAGATTATAGAGTTTATAGAGATTATAGAGATTATAGAGTTTATAGAGATTATAGAGTTTATAGAGTTTATAGAGATTATAGAGTTTATAGAGATTATAGAGATTAGAGAGTTTGTAGAGTTTATAGAGATTATAGAGTTTATAGAGTTCATAGAGATTATAGAGTTTATAGAGATTATAGATTATAGAGATTATAGATTATAGAGATTATAGAGATTAGAGAGTTTGTAGAGTTTATAGAGATTATAGATTATAGAGATTATAGATTATAGAGATTATAGAGATTATAGAGATTATAGAGTTTATAGAGCACGCAGTCGTGTACCTTTCGTCTCACAGGCCTGGAAGGACACGGCGGCCTCGTGCCTCGTTACCAGATTCCCACCACACGGCAGGCAGGAAGTGCGGCCCGGCTCCGGCTGGTACGACCCTCGGACACACGGACGACACGGCAGGAAGCCGTCGTGAGAGAAGTGTCCTGGAGAACACTGACCTAAACACAACACGGGAACACGAACATGAACACAAACATGAACACAAACACGCTGAGGCTCCTTCACACGTCCTGTCAGAGAGCAGACTGTAATACAGGTTTATTATCTGAGACACACACACACTCACACACACACTCATACACACACTCATACACACACTCATACACACATTCATACACACACACACACTCACACATACAAACACACTCATACACACACACACACTCACACACACAAACACACACTCACACACTCATACACACACACACACACACACACACACTCATACACACACACATACTCACACATACAAACACACACACTCACACACACACACACACTCATACATACACTCACTCACTCACACTCATACACTCTCACACACACACTCACTCAGTCACTCAGACACACACACACACCTATGTTTTGTCTATCAGGACAAAGCAGGAGACCGGAGGTGTGTTGTAGCGGCTCAGTGCCTCAGATAACACACGAATACAGTCAGGAGTGTGAGCAACACACACACACACACACACACACACACACACACACACACCATTCGCTTCTGAGATTATCAGAAGATTATTTATCAAAGCAGGTAGGTTTCTACAGACAAAAAACAGGATGTGAGTAAGAAAACACTTTCAGAGCCTTTAAAAGATTTTGTTTCTCTGATAAAACTTTAAAACACGCAAACGCCGGAGGAGATAACAAAAACCTGACCAAACAAAAATGTATTTCGAAAAACTATAAATATATCATTATGACATTAAAATAACATCAAAGTATGTCATTGTATATATTCTGGAAGTAAATGTTTGAAATTATGTAAATTATGTAAAATTATTTAAAGCTAAACCTGAAATTACGAAGAAAAAAAAAAGTCTAGATTAAATAATATCTATAAATTATTTTAGGTAATATTAGATATTAGATAATTATTGTGATAGATATATTTAAATATTATAATAATCTTAGACTGAAATATTAGATAAAATTGCAATAATATTAGATCTATTTATTTGATATTCATTTTATTGTAATTGTTGATAAATTCCTTAATTAAGAAAAACATTTTAGATAAAGGAAAACTGATCTAAAATTAGTCATGTGAAGATCATCAAATAATTAAATAATTATTAAATAAAATATTAAATAATTATTTAATGTGATTTTCATTCAGTTCAAGTTTGAAAGTCTAGTCTTATTTTGGAAAATAAATGCTTGAAAGAAGCAAAAGTGTCTGCGAGTGGAATATTATTTTAAACTAATTACGTTTCATCTTTAATAACATTCTTAATAAATCTTAATAAATGATGTTTCATTGTAATAAATTAGATGTGAATGAGGGACGGATTTTGATGCGACGTCTCACCTCCACACTCAGCGACGCTCCGGGCTCCGGTGGTTCTCGGGGTCGCTCTGCCCTTCGGCCCTGGACACGTCTCACACAGTAACTGTCCTTCCTCGTCTTGGTACGATCCAGCAGGACAGGGGACACACCTCCCCTGCTCACTGTCGTGGTACGTCCCGACGCCGCAGTTCACTGAGAGAGAGAAACACACGAGAGGTAAATCTCACTTCACATCAAAAACTGCACTCAGGCAATCACATCATACACACCCTTCCGAGACTGTGTGTGTGTGAGTGTGTGTGTGTGTGTGTGTGTGTGTGTGTTTTTATCCCCCTTTCCCTCACCAGAACTCATAAAGGCTGATTACAGGGACACCAGCAAAGCCTTTTTTTAATGTTTGCTTTGTAAAGACAAAATTATACCGAGTAATTTCCAGCAACGGCTTCCAAAGCGGGATGAAACGGCCGTCTCGTTTCTCTGAGGAGACGTCGTGGTGGATCTGAGAATCAAAAATCTGTTATGTAAGTGTGATGGTTTGAAATTGGGAGTTCTCGCTCTGCCAAAATTCCCAAACAGCCCAAAAAAATCCTATAAAAACAACTTTGAAAACTAAGAAAAAATAAAAAATGTGATGTTTAAATGATTCATCGTGTTTGGGGTAAATTTAACACTTAAATTAAATTATTATTAAAGTCACACTTTTCTATTTAAAACAGAAAGATTCTCAGTGCTTTTGTATAAAAACGATTTAGGGGTGGGGCTATATATGAGGTCAGATTGTAAATAATCTAACTAACTAACTAACTAACTAACTAATCTTGCTAACTAAATGAAATCAACTCCACAGCTGTGAACCAATCACGTCTGATGTGTGATTATTATTACTGGATGACATCTGGACATTTTAGCTACTCTAGCTGTGAGCTAACTTAGCCAACATTAGCAATGAACGGATGGTGGTTGTCATGGTAACGTTGAAACATATTCCGATTTCAGTCCAAAAATGAGGATTTCGTAAGTCGAGACTCTGAGACTCTGAGAAATAACCCTGACTAATGTGAGCTAGTTTACTAGCAGTTGTTTAACAGTTAGCTAGTGACGGTACGAGGACATGGGGGTGTTTGGGTGTTTACTTATTTAAGAATTTGCATATTCATGTATGTTTACATATCCTGATATTTGTGTTGAGGTTAAAAGTGTTGAGAAAGCATTTTCTTAGCAGTTAAAAAGTTTATTATTCCACACAGATTATTATTTGATTGTTTGAAATGACGCGTTTGGGGTCACTTTAGCTACAAAGCCTCAGCAAATTGCCTGATTTTCCTTTTTCTAAAACTCTCAAGTTACTTTTTTCTTTGCTTTTGTTTCTCCTGAATGACCGTGAAGAGACTCACAGCATTGTCTCGGCCCGGCTTTTATTTGAGCTCCAGAGCCAAAGGACAAGAGGAAAAGAGGAAGATTGAGAAAAAAGTGAGAGAAAGAAAGAGAAAGAGAGAGAGAGAAACCTTGAAGCCTTTCAAATGCAAAGCGGGTGATTGTATTGAGTCCTCGAACTGACGGCCCGAAAGAGGTTTAAAGGACCTTTCACCTCTATTCAAGTCCCCCGGACTCTCGGCTATTTGATGACATCGGAAAACACTGTGCTATCACAGCGGTAAGGAGCTGAACCCAATAAAAGGGGTCAGGATTGTGAATCCCCCCCATTGAGTGGAGTCCAATCGCTTTCCTGCGCTCTTCAGAAAAGAGCACACACAGCTGATGCTAATTGATTCCCATGGTGTCGCTGAAGTCAATTTTCTCAAGCGGTTCACGGGCCGGGGTCACGCCGTGCCGCTTTTCCTAAGAAGGAATTTGGCACTTAAACCGGCCGCTTGAATAAACAGCACGGCTCAAACGTCTCTCTTATGAAAACAAACACAACGCAACAATCGCCGTGAATTTATGCGCTGGCGAAATATCAAGCTGCGAAAAACGAGCTGCTTTTTTATTACTTCTAACAGTTTACGCACAGCTGTCTGGCTGAAGTCTTTTAAACTGGATCTCGAGCATGCATCAAGTGTTCAAACAGCCCAAAGCAACACAACTGGAATGCATATCCATGAACTCTGTATGTAACACGATTCCAGCGAGCCAATTTCACTTTTTACAGTCAGATTATATGGAAGTGGAAAAGAGTGTGATTGTTGCCACACATTTCCAAAGCGCTGGCTAATGAGTCCTAATAACCCCCCTTTCCTCCCTCACTGAAATTCTGTGCTGATGTTTAGCTCTCTCTCTCTCTCTCTCTCTCTCTCTCTCACCCACTTCCCCCTTCCTCAGACCGTTCTGGGGTTTACAAGAGAGTGGGCAAACTGAAAAGGCTAAACTACACTTAGCGCAGGCGAGCGCCGGTGGGGGAGGTGACAACAGGGAGGAAAAAATATAGCTCCTTTTTAGAGCTGGGGGTTAAAACTTTCCTTTGAGCCGCCTCTTGGAAATTGTACGTCTGCGCCTCTTTAAGTCATCCTCCCGCCTGCCTAATGATGCTCTGGGCTCGTCAAGGGAGACGAAAACGCCGTGACACACACCAACACGCCATCTGCGAAGTGTGCACGCTCTGGCACGAGGGCTGGCCAACACAAACGTGCCACATGAAAGCGTTTACATCACATCCTCGGAGCTCAGAACGAAAGTGTCAGAAACGGCTCCGCTCGAAAAACTGGAAAAGATCAGCGCAGGCTGCTTAAAGTGGTCCAGCTTTCGGATCAAATAAACCGACTAATGGATCTAACACTTGCAGCGTCACTTTAGAAGAAAGACATCTAACGACACAAAATAGCAAGAGGTGTTCTAAAAGCTTCCACAGACAATACGCTGTAAATGGATCAGTAACGGGAAACTAATAAATGACCCAAACGTCCTGTTTACCTGGCCCGAGAACAGAAAGCAGCGGCCTGACACTTTACACTTTACTGCCAAACAAAATAAGCCAGGCTATGAAGTGAAACCCCACACTCATCCCTTGTAGTGTTGACACAAAGTCCTTTAAAAGCTAATGGACCTCTCTAACCTTATGATGGTACCATAAAAGAGGCTCTCAGGCTTTGACACGTCCACATACACAGCCTGGACCACGCTAGTTACACGATTAAACCCAACAACGTTTTAGAGGTTTACTTCTTTTCTCAGTACAGAAAGTACAGAAAGTACAGAAAGTACTAGATCTATGATATTTTTCTGCTTCAGCTGTTGCTAGTGTATCAAAGGTTCCAGTTGTGCATGTTTTTGGTACCATTTTTTTGGATTCTGGTTCTTCTTCATGTCGCTTCTGCTTTGTTCATTAGGGAATTAAATCTACATCCAGATTTCTGTAGAGCTGCTTTGTGATGATGTCGGTTGTTTAAAGCATTATACAAATAAAATGTGAAGAATTTAGCTTTCTGAACATATTTATTATGACTTCAGGAAGGTTTTCGGTCCGTTCACGTCCTTACTGTGCTTTTGTTTTGTTTGTTTTCATCAGCAGTGGGTTGAAAGTTTATAAGTAAGGAATAAAACGCGAATGTAAATAATAACGCACGCCGCTGGGTGTGATGCTGCATGACGTGTAAGTGGAGTGCCACTAAACTCTGAAACGCATTATTTACGAATAACAGCACAATCTGGAGTGTGTTATTCTGTTCATACCACAGCGATTTGACAACGAATACAATATCTGAGCTGTTAATGAACGACACGCCGCACATTTCAAGGGTTTATAGTTAGATTTAATGTTGTGGAACGTCAGAGAGAGTTCCTGCGATAAACAGTCACTTCATCAGCCTCTCTCTCTCCCTCTCTCTCCCTCTCTCTCTCTCTCTCTCTCTCCCGCTGTCTCTCTCTCTCTCTCTCTTCCTCTCTCTCTCTTCCTCTCTCTCTCCCTCTCTCTCTCTCTCTCCCGCTGTCTCTCCCTCTCTCTCTCCCGCTGTCTCTCTCTCTCTCTCCCTCTCTCGGACCTCTCTCCCTCTCTCTCTCTCTCTCTCTCTCTCCCTCTTTCCCTCTCTCCCTCCCTCTCTCTCTCTCTTCCTCTCTCTCTCTCCCGCTGTCTCTCTCTCTCTCTCTCCCGCTGTCTCTCTCTCTCCCTCTCTCTCTCTCCTGCTGTCTCTCTCTCTCTCCCTCTCTCTATCTTCCTCTCTCTCTCCCTCTCTCCCCCTCTCTCTCCCTCTCTCTCTCCCTCTCTCATACCTCTCTTCCTCTCCCTCTCTCTTCCTCTCTCTCTTTCCCTCTCTTCCTCTCCCTCTCTCTCCCTCTCTTCCCCTCTCTCTCTCTCTCTCCCTCTCTCTCACCTCCCTCTCTCTCATCTTACTGAGCAAATGGAGGAAATTTAAAGCATAAAGCCTGAGTGCGCTTACAACCGAGACTCCTTCCAAAAAGCGTCACCACATAACGATTATAAGAACCGCTTTGTTAAACAACCCATTCTTAATGCATTTATTATTAATCTTCGATTATGTGGCGCGTTCGCCGTACACGTCCCTGTGAATGAGCTGTAATAGAAACGATTACGTATTAGAACAAACACATTAATATTAGACCGAGACCTGTGACATCAGACTGTCCTGGGGGCGGGGTTTATTTCATTCCCACTCGTTACGCTCGTTTAGTGAGAGATCAGTGAAAAACAGGTGTGGAAATGTGTAGATTTAGAGGTCAGATAGCGGCATGAGGTTTATCACTAGGCCAGAAATGAGAAACCAGAGAAAACAGTGCAGATTTCTAAACTACGTTTGTACCTGTTCCTTTATTTGACTTAAAACTTAAACTTGGTGTAAAGCTGCTGCACATGTGGACATGGTTTCTGAAATCCTTAAAGCTGTTTTCATTATTTTTTTGGTTTTATGTTCATACTTTTCTAGGTTGTGCTCTTAAATGCTTCAGAATTGACCCGAGTCCAGCACCAAACAACGAGGATGAATTATTCCAGAAACAGAGCTGTAATTTTTATTTATTGTGCAGTTCAGACTTTTCAGTTCACACTGGCTGGGACGTCGTTCATGACTGGAGCGTAGAGCTTCATTTCACTGCTTTCTCACAATGAGTAAGTAAATTCAGTACATCATGTAATTTTTCTGTGTCGATCGTAATTTGTGTTGATCATGTTGATCTTTATAAACACGCATTACTCCTGTATACAATCAAATAAAGCTTATTATCTCAATGAAATCAGCTTAGAGTGCATCGGGTTTAAAAAGAGCATTGGTTAAAAGTGGCGCTGATTATAACGCGTTGTTGATCATTTAACTTCTCTTAAGACCTCAATCGCTTCACATTAAAAAGTGAAAACAGAGACGTAAGAGAGACACGGGCTGTTCTACAGTATGTCTGTTATGTGATGTGGAAGATACAAACACAACAGGCTTTATAAAGTCCCAACTGAACACCAGGATTTAAAGGATTTGCTCATTTTGTCTGTGGAGCGTCTTTCTGTGGCCGACCGTCAGCAGTGACGTCAGGGGCCGGTCATGTGGATGGTGTTCGAACGTGGAGGCTGAGAACTGAGAACAGTAAGAAAACTGAGGTAGAGAGGATCTTTAAGAAAAGAAAGGAGTCTCTCACCACACTTCCTGTCCCGCAGCACTTGTCCGGGGCCGCAGGGTTCAGGGCCGTCTGCAGGCCGCGCCGGTCTCTTGGCGAGTTCGTACTCCGAGCTGCCGAAGTGCAGGTGGAACTGCTCTCTGTTTATGGACTTGCGGAGAGTTCGGATGGTCTTCTTCAGGCGCTTCTCTGACCGCCGCTTCACACACGCCAGATCACAACCCTCTGCTGACAGAGACACTCGATAATGACACAGAAACACACACACACACACCTACAGCATGCATTTCAGTCCACTATTCCTAACAATACACACCAGCAACTAAACAGGAGATACTTTCACTAGCTGACTTGTGTTTAGTAACACAGAAGGAAGCGATGGTCAGTAACTTGTAACACAAGCAGAGAGGCGAGAAGGCGGGAGGGTTTCATGCGTTTGTTCAGTGAGCGCTGCAGCGAAACCAACCTGTTACCTCCTCTGGGTTGACATCGAGCTCAAACAGGGCCGTGATGGACGAGCTCTCGTCCTCCACCGCTTTACGGCCGTGGCGACTTCGCTGCCGGTGGCTTGAGGAGTTGCAGTGAAGCCTCACGAAGCTGAACTGCACGTTCTCAGTAGCCAAGGCCTTCTTATCTAGAGAAAACAAAACATCCATTTCTCAAAAGAACTTCATGGAGCTCGCTCATAAAGATTACGAAGAGGAGGAAGGAAAAGTGAGGGAATAAAGAGAAAACTCATGAATCTCATCTGTATCTTTTTTGAGTTGTTTGTAAATCAAGAACATAATCACGTAAGTAAGTAATAAAGCCGTTAACTCTTACTGTTACCACCCTGAAGTTGTTTTTAGTTACGTTTAACGTTGTAGAACATCCATGAAACGGTATAGCAGCTATAAACACTCGTTCCCTCACCAGCATCTTTTTTCTCTCGCTTTAAGTTCATAAGCAGTTTGTTACGCAGGTTACTGAGAAACCGCAAAGAAGAAGCGTAAACTCCTCTGTCCTGAAGACGTCAGAAAACCTAAAGTTACAGCTTCACCTCTGACTGTTACAAAGCGCTGACACTGGAGACTCCTTCCATCAATGTTAAATAAACGTCTCCTTACAGAAACCTTCACCACATCATTTATGGATTAAACATTTTTTCTTTACAATCCGTTTATTATCAGTGTAGCGTCGTCTGTACACGTCCCTGTGAATGAGCTGTTGCTATAGAAACAATAACGTATTAGAACGAGCGCATTAATTATAAATAAACCTGTGATTAGCAGCTGCTCTACTGTCAGATGCTGGTATAGGAAACTAATCAACACCTTCTGTCCAATCAGAATCCAGAACTCAGCAGAGGAATCTTTCCAAATATGTTAACTAACGTCCTCCGCCCACTGATATTTGACGAGCTGTGAATCCGGGATTATTTTGTCAGGTTTCACACCTGATCCACAGCCACAAGCAGGATTTTGTCTCCGCATAGAGACACTCAGAATTCTAGGGTTTTTTTTGTCCTGTGAGCTTTACCTGACAGCGCCATGCTGAAGCTCTCGGTGAGTTTTTCTGGACTTCGTTTCAGACTGCATTTCCCCTGACCCCATTTAAACGTGGCTGTGGTTTTGATCCTGTGAGTGCAGAAGGAGTCTGGACCTGAAAGAAAATAAAGGAGTTAGAGTTTTTGATGTTTGATGGCACTCTTTGAAAATTGTGCAGAAATTACATAATAATGCCAATATTATGTATATATGTGTGTGTGTGTGTGTGTGTGTGTGTGTGTGTGTGTGTGTGTGTGTGTGTGTGTGTGTTTCTAATCTCAAAATTCTTGGCATGAATGTAATGTCCAAGAACTGTGATTGACATCAGGACAAATGTACACGTTGTTGTCGACTTGAACAGTCAGGTAACGGATATAAAATGATCTAACCACTTAAAAATGTAATTAAACATAATCAAAGCTATAATTAAAAAGTTTCAAAAGTTTAGAAAGGATGAGAATTTCCCAGAAAGTAGACTCTTGCATATCTATAAGAAGTTCTTCTTAAAAGAAAAGTTCCTGAACTTTTCGAGAGAGTTTTGTGGTCAAATGAGACAAAAAAAAATTTTAAAGCCAGAAACACCTTCGACATGGTTTGGTGTAAAAAAGAGGCGGCTTGGTGTAAAGTCTGGAGGTGGATCAGCGATGCTTTGGAGCTGATTTATGGTTCTTGTGAAGATCGTTAACAACATTCTGCTAAATACCAGGATATTATTTATATATTTATATTTCTGGGATTTGAACGCTCACCCTCCCAGTCACTAATACTGAACCCTCGCTTTTTTACAACATCCATTTAAAATCAACGATCTCATCTGTCCGTTTCCATGTGAAAACAATCCCACAGAGGTGAGAAGTGAAACTGGAGCATGCGTGAACTTGCCTGAGCAGTGAGGCCCACCGTCGCCCCGCTGTCCTCCTCCAGACGAGCCCGGCAGCGGCAGGCCACAGGTCACGGTGTAGGAATCTTCAGCGCCTGCATACGCAACATACCGGAGCGAGAGACGCAAGAGACGGCTGAGTGCAACAAGATCCGAAGTCAAGTGAAAGTGTGTAAAGTGAGCCGAGAGCATGAAGCGTGCACTCACCGCTGCTGATGTTCACCTGAGACTGACAGGTGAGGAAGCAGTGTTCAGCGCCTCCGTGTTTACTGCAGTTCAGCGTCGGCCTCACAGGAAGCGTCAGAACCGGAGAACCATCGGCTTCTGAATGTTCGAGATCATAACAAACTCACAGATAATCTCACTACAGGATGCAGGATGGACTGATGCAATCAAAGAAACAAGGAAACTCAATAAAGACAGACTTTTAAACATACATATAGTTGAGTGCAAATGTTTGCATACCTTTAGGACAAGAAATGTCATTTATAGCATGGTTTCACAGATGCTTATTATCACAAGAAACAAAAATGGAGAAATTGTGTAGCTTAAAATATTAAAAGCTTATTCATTCTTCTTCAGTGAGTGATTTATCCTGGTCAAGATGCCTCTGATCTCGGGAAACACTGAGAATACAGCATTTAGAGTAGATTTTTGGTAGTTTTTTTCTTTGAGTAATATTCACCTCCGAACATTTTGGCTAAATTTGAAAAATGTAAAATAGACATGGATATTTTTCCATTTAAAACCCATTAGGAATGCAATTTATTTGCACTCAGATGTATATGAATGAGGTACAAAAGCTTCAGCGATACATGTGGATTAAAGTTAGTTGCTTGAAATGGTTTCAAGGAGAAAGTGAGGAAGAGCAAGAAAGAAAATTACAATCAAGAAACTCAAAGTATCTCCTGTTTTCAGCTCCCAGAAATAAGAATAAACACGCCCTTGTGCCGAGTTTAATGCCATCTTACCGATGCAGTCCTTCTTGTTCCAGTGCAGTCTGTATCCCGCTCTGCAGTGACACTGAAATCCTCCCATGGTGTTTTCACAGATGTGTCTACAGCCTCCGTTATTCACGCTGCACTCATTAATGTCTGAAAATGAAATATGTTCCTCGTCAATCCAACACTTTCATAATAAATAAGATTACCAAATTATCCTGTGTGTAAATATCTTCATAAACTCCACTACAAACTAAATCATATCTATGACATTTGCTTCAACCTCGGCTTTTATTTAATCAGAACAAACACAGCTTTTCCACTGACAAGTTTATATATATATAAATATAAATCCCGCCATGTTGGTAAAGATCGTGTTATATCCTGTGTGAAAAGTGGTTTAGTGTTTTTTCTTCAGTATAAAGACGGAGCGCTCGCTCTTCTCTCTTTTCTCTTTAACCAAAAGTTTAAAACGCAGAACAATTAAATCTAGACGAGGTGTAAAAGGGCATCAGGGAAGCGACGATTCCGGGGCTTTTAGGGACGTTATTGAGTTTCTAGCACAGATACACACTACAGACATGTTATGGTCATGTGACCTGCTAATGAGGAAGCGTGGCCACGCCCCCTACAACAAGCTCATAATAAACATCACAACAATCAGTGTGTATTAACGTGAAGAGTGTTTAGCACATAAATGAAGACACGCCCATCTCTGTGATTTATTCAGAGATCATTTACCCCGTGTTGATCAGAATTACCACACACGTTCTCCGACTTCATTACTGAACACACACGTCTGGAAAACTAATCCCATCAGAATACTACTGAAGACAGCAATCACATGCATGATGACAAAAACCTGATTTTATTTCTTCTCACTCCTTAATCTGAGTGAGCAGCACCTCCAAACATCTTTTCTCTGTGTATTCGCATCAATAAAAAGGGCTGATCTAGAACCCTTGAGACTTCTGAGGGAACCTTTAAAGTTCTATGTAGAATCCTACAACAGTATATTTCCCTTTCAAGTAAAAAACAGATTAATTACTCAAAGAAGTGCTGGAACTGAACCGCTATTGCTGAACGAGAACCGGCTGTTTATAATGTCATGTGCAAAGGTTTGAATGAAAAGACAAAGAAACTGTTGGTTATTATATCAACAAGATTTCACAGATATTCCTTTGTTATCACAGCATTTATACCACTGTACTGCTGAGTTCTGGACTCTGATTGGTCAGAAGGTGTTGATTAGTTTTCTATCCCAGCAGCTCTGACAGTAGAGCAGCTGCAAATCACAGGTTTATTATAATTAATTCACTCGTTTTAATACGTTATCGTTTCTATAGTAACGGCTCATTCACAGGGACGTGTACTTGTGTTCAGTAAATGATATGTTGAGGAGACGTTTATGTAACACTGATGGAAGGAGTCTCCAGTGTCAGCGCTTTGTAACAGTCAGAGGTGAAGCTGTAACTTTAAGTTTTCCGACATCT
>CM074984.1:548372-558372 GCA_037576825.1 Pangasius krempfi
TGTCATAGCTAGTCTTGCCGGAGTCCCTGCTTGCACTCTGCATGCAAAGTATATTGTGCTTAACCATTAGAGGACAATAAACATACTGAACAATCTCTCTCTTTCTCTCCATCTCTCTCTCTCTCTCCATCTCTCTAAATCTCTCTCTCTCTCTCTCTGTCGAGCTGCACATGCTACTCCTGAGATACCAGTGATCCTGACCCCTTCTGCTCTCCGGATCTGCCTGATCCATCCTGATGCCCTACTTCTGGTTGGAGTTCTCATCACTTGGAACCCACTCACTGCTGCACAGCCTGAAGATCATTGAGATTACTGAGAATGGTACCACTTAGAAACCATGAAGATGGCTTTGGACCACAATTTATGTCAACAGTTTTGCTATGATAGTTTTGGGACCACGGTTTCCACGAACAATTTTGCACTCAGGTCTCCATCAGTGAACAGCTGATGGAACTTCAACAACCCGGACCTGAAAACTGTGCTGAATTTCCTGGTTGCACATTTGCACTATTTGTCCATGTAGTACACAATAATAGAAGGGATTTATTTATAATCGCAGTATTGGGTGTCACCCAGATGAGGAAGGGTTCCTTCTGAGTCTGGTTCCTCTCAAGGTTTCTTCCTCATATCTTCTCAGGGAGTTTTTCCTCACCACCGTCACCTCTGACTCACTCATTAGGGATAAATTCCTACTCTTAAAATTTATGTCTTCAATGTATTTATTTCTGTAAAGCTGCTTTGTGACAGTGTCCATTGTTAAAAGCGCTGTACTAATAAAGTTATATTGAATATCTGTTATTTGATACAAGCCCCGCCCCTTCTGTTTGTTACCGAGTTACCGAGAAACTGCAAAGAAGCGTAAACTCCTCTGTCCTGAAGATGTCAGAAAACCTAAAGTTACAGCTTCACCTCTGACCGTTACAAAGTGCTGACACTGGAGACTCCTTCCATCAATGTTAAATAAACATCTTCTCAACATATCGTTTACTGAATACAGGTCCCTTTGAATGAGCTGTTACTGTAAAAATGATAACGTATTAGATTAGAAGGAGGGCATTAATATAAACCTGTGATTTCTGCAGCTGCACTACTATCCGAGCTGCTGTTGTAGAAAATTAATCAACACCTTCTCAGCTTTTTAACATCACCATGTCTCAGTTTTCTGATCTCCAGCTGCAGCACATGAACTTCAGACAGAGCTGCACATTACATAGTATAACACGAGTGACGAATTTGACACGTTCAAAATAAGAGTGACTTTAGAGAGGAGCGTTTAGAGCACTCGATGCCGTTCATGGAGAGACGACATGTAATTAGAGCGAGAGTGTGAGAGGCAGAGTGATGAGTCAAATGAAAAAACCCAACACACCACAACGTTCAGTTTAAACTTGGTTTAATGTGGACTTATGAACTTATTAATCACAAAACAGTACATGAGCACTTTTTGATGATTATTTTATTAACCCCGTGTCACACGTGCAACACAATAAACATTAATATGGTACTGTATAAAACAATAAAAATAAAGAAGTTCTTGTTACAAGATACTTGCAGGATAAAATCCACTACCAGCTGAGGAAATACTTGTGTTTGTGCAACGTGCACGACGTCTCCTTCCGGCGAGCATACGATGCTTTAATACTGGAGACCTGACTACAGAGAAAAATATCAAAAATCCCAACTCACAGATAAGTTCATAAAAGCGACAGAAACAGCTGAAAACCGTCCATAGAAACGAAACACTTTTCTATTTTTTACACACAACTGAATAAATTAATGCTTTTAATGATGGTGTAATTAAAAGATCTCTGACCTCTGAGATTTACTTCAAGGCATTAAAAAGGTGATGAGTAAGATTTTAACACCTCCACAGAGCGCTGCTGATGATGTTTAATGCTCTGTGATCAAATCAGCTCTCGTCTAGTCATCAAGTCCTAAATTTACATCAAATCCGTCTCCGTCTCTATAACAAAGGGCGTAACGCTTCTTAGAGAACTCAGGAACAATAACAATCACAAAGGAACACTTTAGTGATTTCACTCCCTCACCCCGCCTGGCCTGTAGGAGATATCCGAGAGCGGGCGTGTCCGTTTGCGGCCTCGATAGAAACCAGACCCAGAGTGGTGGCTACCAGGACGGCCACTTTCTCCCCCAGACACGCGCACATGTCGAGGAGGCAGCGTGTGCGTGCGCTCAGCGTCATGGCCGCCGTGATGAACTCGTAGTCCTCGCGTGTGACCGCACGCCTCGCCCGCAACACGTCCAGCAGGTTGTTGAGTCGCCCCTCGGTCATGCAGTGCACAATGGCCTCACGTCTCTCCTGCAGGAGCCGACAGCACGTCCAGCCGGGGGACACGGGACACACGGCTGCGGAGAGGAGACGGGTTAGAGATCAGATCAGATGGAGGAGAACAGATACTCTGTAGACATCATGAGCTGCTTTTCTGATCTGAGGAAATAATCACAAGTTAGCAATGAAAATATTTCAAATATAGTTAAATTTATCTCGTATACATCCGTTAAAAGACTATTAAACATATTTCTACACATTCTTTTACTAATTTCCAGCTGACATTGTTTTGTTTTATTGCCATCATTTTTACAGAAAGAAGTGAAACAATCTGCCAAAAGAATAAGAACATTTAAAGCTTAAAATGAGTCAAAAAAAATGTCAAGAAACTTGTTTAATAATTATATTGTCACTTGCTAAGATGTATTTGGTTTGCAGTTTGGTTATTATTATTATTATTATTATTATTATTATTATTATTGTTGTTGTTATTGTATATTTATGATTATATTATTAAGTCATTCTCCATGACAGCGCTGCTGAAGCCACTATACCGCTATCACTTTCAAAACACAGAATATTTTCGCACGCGATTGTCTGAAATGTACTTCAGTCCTTTCTTTTTTATTCGATACACACAGAAGTTCTTTTCTTCTTATTTAACGCACGTCACACGAACTGCACGCTGAATCTCGATGTACTTGTACAATGATAAGAAAGGCATCTGTATTATTATTATAGATCAAGAAACTTTCTAAACATTAAAAACTGCAGTTTTAAATCTAAACTCCGTCTATCCGTATGTACGGTGTGTGTTATCCGGGACAGAATTTTCCAGAACGCAGCTTTTACAACCAGTTTTATTATTATATTATACGTATATATATGATATATTATATGATATTTCTGAACAATTATATGGATATTTGGTCCCCATAAAGAGATTAAAAACACGCCCTGACTCTGTGTGTGTGTGTGTGTGTGTGTGTAACAGAATATGAGGAACATGTGTGTTGGGAATGTAGCATGGACCAATTTCACAATAATAATAAAAAAAATCAAGCACTTTAAATCTAGTTTCCATAACGACTGCATGAAGATCATCATTAGAGTGTATAAAAGACAGAACTTTTAAACGTTTTAAACCTTTAAAGTGGAAAGCGCGTACGGATGCATGCCGCCCTCGAGAAAACAACAGAGTTAAAAAGATGTAAAGCTGCATTTCAGAGTCATTCACAAACAGAACAAAATTCCTCGAGAAATGTAAAGAAATGAAAGAAACTCGAGCTCAGGGTCGAACCGGAGACCTGCTGTACCACGCTGGCTAATCGGACTTTTTTATTTTAAAAAAATTTTCATATCATTTTAAACAACTACGCCACCACATTTCTAACTTTCAGTATTTATAAATTAAACTCCTCCTGAAAAGAGAGAAAAAAGTCTCTGTTTAGTTGAAAAAAGTCATCGTACGTCATTACGTTTGGCGTTTTGCTGATCTTATGGTTTAAAGGCAGTAAAACTCTGTATCATTTACACCAGTTTACTGACAGAGTGACACTCTGAAATATGAATCATACATTTATTTATTACAGTACAAATGACTACATTCAAATATTTTAATAATTTATTCTAGTCCTAAATGGATAACAGTGTAAACAGTGCATATTGAAACATCATTTTCCATTTTCTTGATCTGTGAAAGTATAAAAGCTTAAACAGAGCATTACAACTTCACTGAATTTACTGTAAAATAAAGAGGATTTATTTTTACAGTACAGTCCTCGCAGATTAATTAGCCAAAAGATAATTAATTATTTTTTTATTCTAAGATGCCTGTGACACACACAAACAACAAAACTCTCTCTCTCTCTCTCTCTCTCTCTCTCTCTCTCTCACTCTCTCTCTCTCTCTTACACACACAGCTTTTAAACAGTCTATAGTGAAGAGAAAAACAGATACAGAAAAACAGTGACCCTCTCGGGAGGAAACGCCGTGGACACAGATAAGGCACGGACGCGGGGGTTTCTGTCATTCAGGAAGTTAGCCAACAAGCTCGCAGAAGTGCTTACTGTGCACAAGTCAGTGTAATACACACACAGGAACTTGTCCCCATGTTTGTTAAGGGCAAATCTGTTATGCTGCACTCAGGAGGCGAGTTCCAGCATGTAAACACATCGTCTTGACTCTCACTGCACCTACAAATGTGTACGTGGATTTCCTGCAGCGCTGCTCGGTTCCTCTGCACATTAGAACGAGCTTCAGTTCACAGGAATTACTTTACTGCTGAGGCCTGAGTGAGATACGCTCGTTCCAACACGTTATCATTTCTACAGTCAGAGGTCAAGCTGCAACTTTAAGTTTTCAGGACACAGGAGTTTATGCTAACAAGCTGTGTTTAATTCTTTTGTCCTGTTAACGTCGAGAGAGAGAGAGAGAGAGAGAGAGAGAAAAAAGAGACGCTGGTGAGGGAACCACTGTTTATAGCTGCTTTAACGTAAGTGACAACAAGAAGTAACTTGTTTCGTGTAACAAACAAGTTATAAAAGAAAAAAGAAATAAAACTTTGTAATTGCAAATTTGTAATTTGTAATTAAATGTAACTATAAGTGGATAAAAAGTATGACATTGTTCTTTAATTAATAACAAGTTGTAATTGTTGGTAAATTGCTGTGGTATAAGAGGAATAAAACACTTCGTAACAGTCGGAGGGAAAGCCGTAACTAAAGTTTTCTGACGCTTCTTTGCGGTTTCTCAGTTGTGTTTTTTTTTTGGCTTATTAACTTTGAGATAAAAAAAGAGTGAGGGAACGACTGTTTATAGCTGCTATAACGTAAGTGAGAACAGGAACTAACTTATTTCACTGAACATTAAATGCAGCTATAAATGGATAAAAGTATGACATGTCGTTCTTTAATAAATAAAAGACTGCTGTGGTGTAAGAGGAGTAAAACGCTTGAGGACGTGCTGTTATAGGAACATGATGGATGTAATGTACAGTATGTGTTATCTATACAGTATAAAGTATGTGTAATATGCTCCACACTTACGCTGGATTGCGGGATGTAGAGGTGTGTGTGTCGGCGATGGCGGCGAGCCGCACGGCGTGTTCGGGGGTGGAGAAGCTCGGGTCCGTTTTACGCCCCAAACTGCACCGCAGCGTCTCTCACCAGGACTGTGTGAGGCATCTATAACAAAAAACAGACAAAAAATACACAATCAGACATCACCAAGGAAAGAAGATACGCGACAATTTTTGATCCATTTTTTAAGTATCTGGCAGCATCAGAGCGCTCGCTCACCCCTGCAGCATGGGGCCGGAGGCGACGCCTGTGCCGGAGCGGGAAAAGGCGGACTTCCTCTCGGGATCGTCTCGTCTGATTTGTGTGTTCGAGCGGCGTGTTTGTGCGAGTAAGGCACCATCACTGGAATCGTCTTAGACGTCGGGTATTTTGGACCTGTGCAGCCACCGTAGCCCTGCTGAAGTGTTTATAGTGAACTGAGGGCAAGACTCTACAGGTGGATAAACCCTTCTTTTAAAACGACAGACATCACAATTCATCTTCACCAGCTGACTGCTGATATTCTGAGATTCATACAAATACCTATGCAAATGAGGCTTTGTGTATTTGCATAATTAATACAAGCAAAGATCTACTCTTGGGATTTTTTTTGCTGAGTGAAGACACTCTCAGGAGCTCAGGAGTCTCTTTCTTGGAGCTTTAGCTAATGTGAAGAAAATGACTATATTATAAAAATAGATTTTGTATTGCTACAGTTTAAGTGCTTGGTGTTATGAGCAGAAGGTTTAATCTGAAACCGGATGAAATCAATCTACCTCCAGGTTGTTCAGCTCGATGGGCAGCTCCCAGGCTGGAGTGTGTTTACAGCTCAGCAGCGCCCTCTCCTGCTCAGAACACACATCACACACAATTCACCGATTCTCCTCCAACCTCCTGATTAAGCATTAATGCCATCTGTTCCTGTCGGATTTCTTTTAAAGGAGGGATGGAATGATTGTTCAGTACCTTGCACTTTTTTACCAGGTGGACCGCTGTACAATGAGCTCCTGCATCCAGTGTTTCCAGAACCTTCCTGAACTCCAGCACACACTCTGTATTCAGATGGAATGTTGGTCATAAACAAAAATAATACTAAAAATGCCTAAATGTTATGTTACGTTATGCTGTGTTACATTACGTTATGTTACATTATGTTAAACTGTGTTATGTTACGTTATGTTACTCTTTATTACGCTATGTTATGTTACGTTATGCTATGTTGTTATGCTATGTTATGTTATGTTATGTTACGTTGTTATTTTACGTTACGTTACAATACGATATGTTACGTTACTTTATGTTGTGTTACGTCACATGTCGTGACATGACGTTATGATATGTTATGTTACGTTATGTTGTGTTGCGTGACATGATGTGACGTGACATTATGAATGTTACGTTATGTTACGTTATGTTGTGTTGCGTGACATGATGTGACGTGACATGATGTGACGTGACATTATGAATGTTACGTTATGTTACGTTATGTTGTGTTGCGTGACGTGACGTTATGATACAATATGTTATGTTCTGATATGTTATGTTACGTTATGTTGTGTTACGTGACATGATGTGACGTGACATTATGAATGTTACGTTATGTTACGTTATGTTGTGTTGCGTGACATGACGTGACGTTATGATACAATATGTTATGTTCTGGTATGTTATGTTACGTTATGTTGTGTTACGTGACATGATGTGACGTGACATTATGAATGTTACGTTATGATACAATATGTTATGTTCTGGTATGTTATGTTACGTTATGTTGTGCTACGTGACATGATGTGACATGAAATGATGTGACATGATGTGACGTGACATTATGAATGTTACGTTATGTTACGTTATGTTGTGTTGCGTGACATGATGTGACGTGACATGATGTGACGTGACATTATGAATGTTACGTTATGTTACGTTATGTTGTGTTGCGTGACATGACGTGACGTTATGATACAATATGTTATGTTCTGGTATGTTATGTTACGTTATGTTGTGCTACGTGACATGATGTGACGTGACATTATGAATGTTACGTTACGATATGATATGTTATGTTCTGATATGTTACATGATGTTATTTTATGCCAGCGGATAGATGTTTATCTAACCTTCAGCCACCGGCCGCTGTTTTGGATCAACAGACCAACATCTCGTCATGAGCTGCGTGAGGGCGTGGCTTTGTGGTGTCTCCGGGGGCAACAGCTTAATGTCCATACCTGACTCCGCCCCTTTCTGAGTGCACATAACAAGGTTCTGCAGCTGATCTTTACCTAAAAACATCCACACCAACATGCATTGTGTACATTTACAGAGCAAACGGAAATGTGAAATATTACAAACATTCTAAAACATATTTTTGTTCATTACTCAATGTACTAAATGAAATATGAGTTTCAAGCATTCATAATTGGTTTTTTAAAGATTAGACAAAATGTTTAAATAATTTAAGACTTTTGTGTCATTTTTGTGTATATCTAATTAATTACATCTAATTATCATTTTATCACACAATTGATTAATGATCAAAAACTCGACCATACGACAATACGAGGAAGTGAGAAGGACTAAATTGGATTTATTTGTAAATTTCTACATTTCGCATGTGACTGGATGTTTGTTCATGTCACTGCAGGTCAGTTTGTATCATCACAGCTAGCTATTAGCATGTATGCTAGTTTATACGGTCAGTCATCATGTTAGCTACCGATTGAGAGATGAGGTTGTTACGTAGCAGTCGTTAGTCGGTGGTTATTCATTTTTGAACGGGTTCTTTGGGTTCCTTGGTAAAAGACGCAATAATTTAATAATTTAACTTTTTTTTTTTTAGAGTTTTACTTTAACACTGATATAGAATTTAAAGATGTTTTTCTATCAGAGAGTTTTTAGAGGAGGAGAACTTGGTTAGTGAAGTATATGTCCATATACATTATTACACTTGTCAGTTATGTAACAGAGACGGAAGGAAAAAACAGAAGTGGAAGTTTGAAATGGAACGAAAGAAGGCTGAAATGAAAAGAGCTAAAAATAGACTGTGAGAAATGCAGAGAAATTTACTGACTGATTAATTACAGCACACGAGAGAGAGACAGACGACATAGATAGAGAGAGATAGACAGAGAGACAGAGATATATAGAGAGACAGACGAGATAGATAGAGAGGTAGACAGAGAGATAGACAGAGAGACAGAAATAGAGAGAGAGACAGACAGACAGACAGAGAGATAGACAGAGAGAGACAGAAATAGAGAGAGAGACAGATAGACAGACAGAGAGATAGACAGAGATAGAGAGAGAGAGACAGAGATAAAGAGAGAGACAGAGACAGACAGACAGACAGAGAGACAGAGACAGACAGACAGAGAGATAGACAGAGAGACAGACAGACAGAGAGATAGACAGACAGAGAGACAGACAGAGAGACAGTGAGATAAACAGAGAGAAAGACAGACAGAGAGACAGAGAGAAAGACACATAGACAGAGAGACAGCAAGATAAACAGAGAGAAAGACAGACAGAGAGACAGAGAGAAAGACACATAGACAGAGAGAGAGAGACAGACAAAGAGACAGACAGACAGAGAGATAGACAGAGAGACAGACAGACAGAGAGATAGACAGAGAGACAGACAGACAGAGAGACAGAGAGAAAGACACGTAGACAGACAGACAGAGAGACAGCGAGATAAACAGAGAGAAAGACAGACAGAGAGACAGAGAGACAGAGAGACAGAGAGAAAGACACATAGACAGAGAGACAGACAGACAGAGATAGACAGAGAGACAGACAGACAGAGATAGACAGAGAGACAGAGAGACAGAGAGACAGACAGACAGAGATAGACAGAGAGACAGACAGACAGAGATAGACAGAGAGACAGAGAGACAGACAGACAGAGATAGACAGAGAGACAGAGAGACAGACAGACAGACAGAGATAGACAGAGAGACAGACAGAGAGAGAGACAGCGAGATAAACAGAGAGACAGACAGACAGACAGACAGAGATAGACAGAGAGACAGACAGAGAGACAGACAGACAGAGAGACAGACAGGTAAAGAAAAGATGTACCTTCCCACGGAGGTCGTCTGTTGAGAGTTTCCCACATCAGAACACCAAAACTGAAAGTGAGAGATAAGACGAGTGAAAACCCGTCACTGAGCCACTCATGCGCGTGAAGGTGTGACGATAAGGAACTCACCTGTAGACGTCTGACTTCACACACGGAACGTTTCCCAGCAGAACCTCCGGTGCCGGGAAAGCCAGGTCTCTAAAACACGGAGCGCCGCCGGAGACACGCGTCCTCACGTCTACGAGCGTCTGCTGTCCCCAATCACACAGCTGTAACGGAGAAAACACACACACACACTCAGCAAATCATCATCATCATCATCATAAACAGTAGTACTGTTGTTATTATTATTCATTTTAATTATCTTTAGTTTATTTAACATTGAGATTCATTTTAATATTCGAATATAAATCTAATATTTATTTATTATTGCATTAAAATATACTATAATTCACAATAATAAATAAATTAAATACATCAACAACTGCAGTTATGATTGTTAAATAATAATAATAATAATAATTATATGCATTATTAAATGTGTTTCATTTCTTATAAACTAATATAGAGCAA
>CM074984.1:563372-567821 GCA_037576825.1 Pangasius krempfi
CAGGGTTCAGGGCTCAGGGTTCTGGGTTCAGGGTTCAGGGCTCAGGGTTCTGGGTTCAGGGCTCAGGGTTCTGGGTTCAGGGCTCAGGGTACTGACCTGCACACATGGATCTAAGAGACCTGCTGGGTTTCTATTCCTTTAGCACATCACAGATGTATTCAGGATCCAGACCATTTCAGTTTCAGTTTAATTTATTTATATAGCACATTTAATAACGACAGAGCCGGCCAAAGTGCTGCACAGAGAAATAGAGTTACACTAATAGCAATAAAACAAAGAAAATAAAAGGAAACACAAGTAATACACAACACCAAATATACACACAATAAACCTGTATACAGCAGCTACTCCAGTCCATGGGCCTTTTTAAAAAGATATGTCTTAAGCAAAGATTTAAAAACCTGAACAGAAGTGGCCGATCTCAAGCAATAATCTCGATCTCAATCCCCTTAACTAATAAGCGTCTCTTAGCTACAGACAACAACAGAGTGTTTGATGACCGACGGTGGCGACGGTGGTGAGGAAAAACTCCCTGAGATGATATGAGGAAGAAACCTTGAGAGGAACCAGACTCAGAAGGAACCCATCCTCATCTGGGTGCAACAGAGAGTGCGATTATAAATAAATCCCTTCTATTATTGTGTACTATAAGGACAAATAGTGCAAATGTGCAACCAGGAAATTCATCACAGTTTCCGGAAGAAGTCCGTTTGGTTAAAATCTATCCACCGTCCGCTGATGGAGTCCTGAGTACGAAGCTGCTCGTAGCAACCGCAGCCCCAAAGCCACTACAGCAACCGCAGTCCAAAGTGATTCTAAATACCATCTGAACCCTTTAAGGCCTGTTCCTGAAACACACAATTTTCCAGTCTGGCTAGAAGAGTGCTGCGGTCTACCGTATCGAAAGTGCCACTAAGGTCCAGAAACAGTACATTAGTGATTACATGTGAAAAACATGAGAAGCTGCGTTTCAACACCCTCACACACCTGAGGCTGGAGGAACATGTAGAAGATCTCAGATACTTCTCCATCCACAGCATTTTAACTGTGGTTATATTCTCAGGTTTGTCCACATGCACGTCTTCAGTTTCAACAAAGTCCAAATCCTGACACTGAAACGATTGTTGCCAAACATTTTGATTGACTTTGTGTCCCAAAACCATTTCACTGTTTTTTTGGCTCATTATCATGTTGAAATATTAATCTATGGCTAAGATTTAACCTCCTTCCAGAGGCAACCCGGTTTTGAGGCGAAATATCCTGGCAGAATTTTCAAGAGCCACAAAATCTCCCTAACATCATGTTCATCAAATGCAGTGAAAGAGTTTCTGGAAACGGAGAGCAATTTAAACACAAAAAACCTGTAAAAACTTTTTCCCTTTTCTTTCTTGGTAAAGAAACTTGAGCGCGTTTCTTTTATGTAATTTATCGGTAATGTATCAGGGTAATTCTTCCACACTATCTTTAGAAAGAAAAAAAGGTGTTTTTATTTGACAGGGTTTATCTAGATGTATCTCTTTCTTTCTTTTATATCAATTTACATTTGGAATTTCTTCTTAGATTCAGATTTTTGTGTTTTATATAGATTTATTCATATCACCACTGAACTGTCACTAATCCTAAACTCAGAATACCCCACAAAACCCACTAACTTTTAGAAGCATTTTATAAATATAACACATCTGTATATTTACACGTCTTTTCAGAGCTTTAGTCGCGAGTCATTAGTCCCTCCTGTAGAGTGAGGATGACAAATAACGGGAAGTCCCGTCTCTCCCCCGGCTCACATGTTCATCTGGACCAGACGCTGAGGATTGCACACAGATTACACACGTAGAGTGATGTGTGTCAGGGTAAAAAAAAAAAATCGAATAAATCTTTTTCATTTCCATGTGGTCCAGAAGCATCCTGATCTCTGTCCTGACTGCACACGGCTCATCAGTGTCTGTGCTTAATTTAATCGAATGTATTTTATTTTATTTCCTACTTTATTAAGTAAAACTGAGTTTATAAACCCTTCTGGTTCTTGCATGTGCCACAAATCTACTTCTAATCTGTGCTCATAGTTGCCTGTGTTGCCTGGTTTTGAACGCAAGCGTGATGTGATGTTAATTACAAGCTTGGATTTGGATCTGAAAGTCACAGTCGAATGAAGGTAGTGAAGCAGGGCACACGAGTCAGGGATAAGTCATCCTAACTCATCCGTGCCTCAGGTACGACAGCCATGACGCCAGCACTGCGGCTGATCTGAGATCATGACCCTAATCCTCACTGACCCTAAACCGTGTCAGTGAATAACACATTCCATAATTTTCCACCAGAAAGCTTTCTGCTCTTTGTTCTGGTGAAGTTCGTCAGAAGAGTTGAGTCATGTTCACAGGACATCATGACCAGTTTAAAGGAAACGGTCATTCTGTAGTGCAGAAAACTTACCAGTGAAAACAGGAAGTGAGAGCTGATAGGTGGACTTTTACATCTGTTTATAATCTATAATTTATAGCAAAATATATTCACCTTGAAATTGTAAAGAGAAAAAAAAACAATACAACAAGTGATTCGTTTTAGTTTCTAGTTCTAATCATAGCAATAGATTATTAACAGCTAATCCAAGAAGGCTTTGTTCAAGAAGAAGGCTGCTGAATTCTGGATTCTGATTGGTCAGAAGGTGTTGATTAGTTTCCTTCTGACTGAAGCGCAGCTGCAAATCACAGGTTTATTTATAATTATTGCGCTCGCTCTAATACTATACGTTTCTATAGCAACAGCGCAGTCACAGGGACTCGAACATCAGACGCTCCGCTGGTAATAAACAGATTAAAAAGCAAGACATGTGTAATTGACAAACGATATGTTTAGGAGACGTTTATGTAACATGTATGGAAGGAGTCTCCAGTGTCAGTGCTTTGTAACAGTCAGAGGTGAAGCTGGAGCTTGAAGTTTTCAGACATCTTCAGGACGGAGGAGTTTGTTTTTTTGTCTTATTAACTTGAAGAGAGAGAATAAAGAGCGGCTGGTGAGGGAACGAGTGTTTATAGCTGCTATAACGTAAGCGACAACAGGAACTGACTCGTTTCATGAACATTAAACGTAACTATAAACAGATAAAAATTATGATGTGTTATTTTTTTTAAGAAATAAAAAAAAAATCACAGTAGTTAGCATATTGCTGAGGTGTAAGAGCAATAAAACACTCCAGGATACGCTGAAAATAATTCTAAAAACTTCGAAGTGTAACAGTAACCATCATGAATCATGGGATATTTACAACTTTACAGTATTTATATTTTGAACAAGTACTAAAAAAAGTTATGTTTTTAAAAAGACGTGATGATTTTCCATTCAGCTGCATAAACCAAACACCCACCTCTGTTCCACTAAAAGAGGAAATTGCCCAAAGTCCCTCCTACACACACACACACACACACACACACACACACACACACACACACACACACAGCATAAATAATTCATCCACTCCATGACATCATGTGTTTGGCAAATTCCTCTATTTAACAGTGCTCTGTGTGTGTGTGTGTGTGTGTGTGTGTGTGTGTGTGTGTGTGTGTGTGTGTGTGTGTGTGTAATTTGGTAATTAAGTGATCTCCCCATGTCATTCAAGGACAGCAGTAAAAACCCTGTTGTGTAATTTTCCAAGGACACGTTGCAACTTTCTTCTGATTTTCTTTTCCACATTTTACCAACGAGTGACTTTCTTTTCCACGGCGCTTTTTATTTCTTTGCCAAATCTGTGTTGTCACTGACATTCAATTAAATTAAACAGAAAAAACCCCAGTAAAGACACTACATTTATGTCAAGTACACATCAGCATTATTAAGATTAGATAAGAATATTTACTTACACACTACGAAATTTGGTTAATTTGGAAATTTGAAAAATTTCAACGCACGTTATCAGTGAATTTACATAAAATTTACATTTATACATAATATTTAAATCAGTTCTGTAATAAAGCTATAAAACATGAACCCAGAGTTATTTATTCAAGCAAAATATTTATTTATTTTATTCTGTTATTGTTTTATTAATGCGTTTAATCTGATCTTATATAAAATCTATAGAGTGTATATTAGTGTGTAGTTTGTTGTAATTGTAGCTTCAGAGTTTGAAAGATTTAAAGTTTTAAGGCTGAAATGTGTTTTATAATTTATGGATTAATTCATGATGTTCATATTTGAGGAAAGCATCATAAAGCCGTAGCTCTTTTAGCTCTCTACAGTTAAGCACTGTACAATTAAACAGTAAAAACTAAATATACAAAAATATACAGTATGTTTACAGTAAAAAAAAATCAAAGAATTTTAAAATAATGAAGTACAAATTAAAATTCAATTCAGTTCAATATAATCTGTAATCTCCACACTGTGTGTGTGACCGTTCCTAACCGCTCTCCCTCTCTTTCTCCGAGTTACACCCCTGAGCTGCCGGTG
>CM074984.1:569710-584710 GCA_037576825.1 Pangasius krempfi
TGAAAGTCTGCACTTCCATCACATCCTGATTGTTTTATTTCAAATCCATTGTGGTGGAGTATAAAGGCAACATCACAACAACTCTGTCATTGTCCAAATACTTCTGGACCTGACTATATATAAACTGTTAACGTTTTCCTTAAAAAAAAGTCATGACTAGTTATTTTTAACTTCTCATCATTTGTGTTATTAGTTACACAGAAGAAAAAAAGCAATAGCTTCATTTCTTGGATCCTGTGAGAGGAGGTGAAGTGTACGTCACGTTGTTGTGTTGTCTTGTGGAACGTTATTAAGATGTTATTTTATTTTTATAATCTTCAGTTTATTGTCTGTACTCTGTGAAGTGCACACAGAAGAAATTACCAGAGAGATAAAGACTGGTAACGAAGCCATGCAGGAAACTTCCATCAGATAAAGATTGAGGTCTGTGCAATTATCGTTTCACGTTTTAAATGATACTAACATACTTCCTGATAAAATCATCAGTGTGTATGTAATGTGCAGTTACTGTATAAAGCAAGAAACAAAAACAACAACAACAAAAAACACACAGACTGCTTTTTGTGCAAATAATATCATCAGCTTTTATTTATCACATTTATTTTTAAACAGAAATAGCTCCAAAATACATAAATACAAAAAAAGAGTCGCTTATTCAGTAAAAAAGCTCAGCTTCAGTGTAGGAAAATCTCCTAAACCTGAATTCATGATGTCTGAGAGAAAACATTTAACTTTAACATTTTTACGTTGACAGTTTAAATATGAATATAATGATAAAAAAAAATCAGTGTTAATCTCAGATATTTAAATATGTTGGCTCTGAATTCACGTCTTTAAAAATTTTATTAAAAAAAAAATTTAGGCTTAAAAACATCAAGCAGTAGAAAATTATTTTCAAATTACAGAAATTCACAACAAAACATTTCAATAGTCATCAGAAAGACTTGAATATAAGATGCTAAATTATTAATCTGAATTTTTTTTTATTTTAAAGCTTCAAAGAGACATTTAGACCTGTATATAATATTCAATACATTTCCAGTAAAATCAAATTACACATCATGAATTGAGCTTCAGGTTCTGCTAAATGATTAAACTCATTAAATAAATAAAATCACTTAATAAAAGTGCCGTGTATTACCGAATGTTTGTCTGGCTGAGCTGCAGTTTACTGCCAGTCCAACAACAGTGAGAAATAAAGGACATATTTAAAAACACGCACAAGAGGAAAAAATGCTTTACACCACGGAAAACGTGTGAAAAACCGACAATGACAGAATAAACACAAATTCTCTATCTCCAGAAATACATCATACAGTTTCCTCACTGAGATTAGACACAAAAACACGAGTCATTTACCGTTAGAAATACTTTTAATCAACGGCTAAATATTTCCTTTATATGGCCTATAAAACTCTGTGCTTTATGAATTTATTATTAATTTGTTCTAACCTCTGCATTTACGTCCCGAACATGACACCAAGTCATCACACTTAACACTAATTAATTATAATCATGGGTTTAATTAAGATTTACAGACTCTACTTCTGTAACAGCGCCAACATCAGGTCTCATTCATCATCTTTTAAAAAGACGTGTGCAAATGATTTCATGTCCAAACCGAACTAAAAATTCTGTTGATAAAATAGTAATAAATGCAGATCAGCTGTAATTACCAAGCGGCACATTTACATTTAGCCACGCCCACAAAACTCCATAAAAGGCAAAGTTCACACAGAGCTGAGTGGCTATTAAACGGTGAAAGAGCGCCTCCTAAGCGCGGTGTGCAGTGTGTCTGCTCCCATAGACACACGCTAACGCCTCCTCATTTTATAGGGCGCCATTACTTTTGTCTTGATCTTATTGTCTTAATTTATTTGTCAGTATGTAAGTGAAATAAACGAGTGATTTAAACGTGACGGTGTAATCCGTATATAAAATATCGCAGGAACTCAGGAACGATCTGAAGACGATCAGTCGAGTTTCCTCATACGCAGATTTACACAAACGTAGGATACGAACAATTTTCCGGCGAACTGTGTTTTCGCAAAAAAATTCACATTTCTTGTGAAAACGCTCCTGTGAATGAATTAGGAATAAATTCGTTCGTATCCAGTGCAATAAAGGATTAACGTTAAACGATAAATGAGGCCGGTTGTGGAAGCAGAACGGTTCGATCTGTGTCGGGATTAAGCTCGGATTTATAAATAAATAATGAGGAGTTTAAAAAAACTTTTGTCGTCTTTGTGCTTAAAATCTACTTATTATTATTATTCTTTAAAATGAACGCAGTATTTCTGAACAGTAGTCAAAGCAATAGGAATAAAGGAATAAAACTAAAGTGCTACAGAAGAAATGGACTTTTTTAAAACACGTGATAAATGTACGGCGTTTCTACAGTCGAATATTCAGCTTAATGTTGAAGACGATTTTTTATTTTTTTGGTCTGTTTTTTTTTTAGTTCAGTGCACAGCCACAGACCTGACCAGCAGGGATTAATGCAGAAATATCATTTCTTTTATAAATGCCCGTCTTTCTAAAATGACTCCTAAACACACTCCTAGCTTTTTCTTTCTTTCTTTTTTTTTTTTTTTAAAGAGTCACTTCTTTAGGAGGCCACTCCTAGTTCTTCTCCTGAGGTTGCAGCATGTGCTGTCGTGTGGATCCGGTGCTGCTGAAGTCCGAACTGGACTGAGAATTCTTCTGCATCCGCTCCAGAGCGAAGAACCGCAACATGAGGAAAAATCCTGCACAAATCACACAGGATGCATTAATCAACTTTTTCATAATTTATAATGATATGACAAATCCTACAGCGTTCGAATCAATTCATTACATTTAATTGAAACAAATTATTTCAGAATTTATAATTATATTACAAACCCTACAGCATGTTTAATAATTAAATCTAAATTAAATAATTTATTTCCTAATTTTCTATTATATTACAAAAACAATTCAGTATGTTTTAATCAATTAATTAAATTTATTCATTTAAATTATTTATTTATTCTTATTTTTTATTATGTTACCAATTATAATGTTCATTAATTTCATAATTAAAATTAAGTTTAATAATTAAAATTTAAATTATAAAATCTAAATTATATGAAATATCATACAGCACTTTTTCATGAAGTAATTTAATTTAAATTTAAATAATTTATTTCAGAAGTTGTAATTATAATACAAATCCTACAGTATGTTTAATAATTACTTTTATTTGAATTTCATAATTTCCAATTATATTACAAAAATAATTTTAATCAATTAATTTAATTAATTTATTATTATTATTAGCAATTATACAGTGTGTTCAAATTATACTAAAAATATAGCAGTTGTTCATGAATTCATTTAATTAAATTTTAATTAATTTATTTAATAATTTACAATAATTCCCTAAAATATGACATCTAGCCTAAATGAAGGCATTTACTGAGCTCCAGACTGAGTCATGAGGAGTGAAACAGCAGCAGCGTATAAAGTGAACACACAGCAGGAACATTTTGTCCTGATATCATCTCCACAGGAAATTTCTGCCACATAAACAATGGCGTTTACGGCGCTGCCCTTCGGCTCGGTCCGTGTGGCGACAGGAAAAGAGAAACCGCCCAGAAACTCGCCTTGTAACGAGTTAATGATGCAGAAGAGGAAGAGGACGGTTTCTGAGGCTTCAGAAGAAAAGAAAGCGAGAGCCCAGGTGGAACCGAACAGACAGCTGAGACCCCAGATACTGAGGAAGGCCACGCGGTTCGTCCTCCACTCGTCCCGGTGACGGATCTTCCTGAACACCAGGAAAAGCATGACGAGGCCGGAGCTCACCACCGCCACCAGCAGCCCCGTGTTGATGATGAAGTGAGCCATCAGAGCCGAGCGAGAGTCCGTCATCCAGCACCTGAACCAACACACAGCATCCCGATTATTATTACCGCACAAATAGTCCACGTTCACACACACTGTGAGATTATATTTATGCCTTACATGCGATACGGAGTCGTGAGAACATCACTGGACTTCACCGCCCTCTGGCCATAAATACCTCCGATGGATCCCAGAATGATAACCGGCAGAGCTGGAACACCTGGATCAGACACGGAAAGGACAGAATTCCAAATCAAGGAAGTGCTTTCATCATACAGCATGATCACATTTCTCTGAACTAACTCCACAATACACAAATAAAAACAAGGGTTGTTTATTTATTTACTTATTTATTCCCATTAAGTGCAGCTTTAGTGTAAATTTACAGGTTTCACCACACGGAGAGTAAAAAGCATTTTACTCTGTGGATCTTTTTAAAAAAATTTTTTAAGTATTTTAATACATAGGATCTGAATTCACCTTTCTGAAACTTAAAGTATTGAAGATTCAGCTTTAACAAGTCAGTATAAAAAAATTATAATTATTTTTTAATTTTTATTTTTAAAAAAATCAAGAAAAACATCCTTTCTGCGAAAGTTCTTCCTCAATTCTTATGAACCAAATTCTTTAAAAATGAAAAAAGGAGTGTCATTTTCCACTGGGAGATTCAAATACTCAGGATTGCTCCAGAATGGATTATTATTGTTTCAAAACACCTAATAATAATAATAATAATAATAATAAATTAAGCTTCTCTGATGTGCCATATACATACACAAAATTAAATCACTGTCCTGGCTTCATTATGAAACTTTCACACACCTTGCTCTAAGAATTAGCGAGTGAACGTACCGAATCCCAGCAGGCACCAGATCCATGGCTTTGGTTTGGCACTGAACACCATGTACATCATCCAGAAGGTGTGAATGACTTCCACGGCCATCCAGCAGAGGACGCTGAGGAGCGTGTAGTGCAGCAGGCCGCCGACGAAGCGACACACGCTCTCGGACGCAGTGTTGGCCACGGTGCCGGTGAGGACGAAGAGCACGAGGAGGAAGAACAGAGCCACGACCAGACCACGGTGCACCAGACTCGAATGGTTCTTTGATTTCCTAAAAGCGAGAACGCAAACCAGCACACGGCGTTTATTCAGCTCTTATGACACCTTCTATAACCTGTTATACAACGGCGCACAGACAGCACGCTACAGCGATACAGTCGGAATGACCTCTGACCTCTGTCTGCAGAGCGAGATGAAGAGGATGGCACAGCTGGCGATGGATACGGCGCAGCACACCGCTGTAATGATGGTCAGAGCCTCCAGGTGGCGCACGCTTCTCGTAGGGTTCGTATCCTACAGCGAGAGACGGAGATGTCACTAACAGTGAGATTTATTTCCTAACAAATGCCCTTTAAAATCCAGGGTAATGAAGGAAAATTATTTAAGGTCATGAAGCTGTAGTACAGTCAGTCCATAATTATTGGCACCCTTCAGAAGAATTGCCAAAAATAATTCTATTAAATAAATATTACAGACCCAAAAAAATGGAGTTCTATTGTCAAACACTATTTATTTATATATTTATTTATATATTTATACTAAGATTGTTATCAGAAAGATGTGTATAATGATGTAGATGAGTTATTCTATAATTATTGCCACCCTGCAAAACCATGGGAAAACTGATTCTATTAAATTATTATTATTTCACATCCAAAAAAATAAAGAAATCTACTCTCGGTTCTCATACCATATTTCTCTCTCTCTCTCTCTCTCTCTCTCTCTCTCTCTATCTGTCTATCTAAGAAAGTACACCCTCCTTCAGTTCTAGGTTTTTATTTATCAGAGCTTTAATACCAATTGTGTGTCTTCAGCAACTTCTATAAACAAACAAATACCCTCACCTGACCAAAAAAAAAACCCCCACAACAGATTTCAATATGTAGTCATTTCTTCCCCAAAAGTAAACCTCAGAAACCAGGTGAGAAAAATAAGTACACCCTATAATTCACTAACATGAAGAACCACGTTTATCAACAATAACTTGAAGTAAACATTTTCTGCAGGAGTTTTTCAGTCTCTCACATCCTTCTGGAGAAACTTTAACCCACTCTTTCCAGCATCGCTTCAGTTCAGTGGTGTTTGAGGGCATCTGTTAATGCACGGCTCTCTGAAGATCCCACCACAGCATCTCAGTGGGGTTGAGGTCTGGACTTTCACTTGGTGATTCCAACACACTGATTATTTCTTCTTTAGCCATCCAGAAGATGATTTGCTAGAGTGCTTGAGATCAGCGTCCTGTTTCATGATGCTATTTCGGCCCAGCTTAAGCTGCAGGACAGATGGCCTCACATGTGGATCAAGAACATTCTGGTATAAAAAGATGTCCCAGGTCCTGTGGCTGCAAAACAAACCCAAATCATCACCCCTCCACCACAACGGATGACAGTTGGTACTGGGTGTTTGTGATGATACGCTGTGTCTGGTTTTCACCAAATATGCTTAATGACCAAACATCTCCATCATGGTCTCATCAGTCCAAAGGATATTGTTCCAGAACCTTTATGGTTTGTTCAGATGCAAATTTGCAAACCTAAGTTGTGCTCCATATTCTTTTTGGAGAGAAGGGGCTTTTTCCTAGTCATCCTTCCATGAAAGCCATACTTGTTCAGTCTTTTTCTCATTTTGCTCTCAAGAACATAAGCATTTAATGTGCTTACAGAAGACTGTAGGTCACATGATGTAGCTCTTGGGATTTACTGTATATCGTACGCTGAATTTGATAATATACTCGCTCCTGGGAAGACTGGCAGCTGTCTCCATTTGTAAACAGTCCTTCTCACTGTAGAATGGTGAATTTCAAATTGTTTAGAGATGGCCTTATAACACTTCCTAGATTGATGAGCATCAACAATTGCTTCTCTGAGGTTATGGCTGATGTCCTTTTTTTCTTGGCTTGATGTAGACACACAGCTGAGTCCTCCAGACTTACCAAAAGTTCTGCTTTTATAGCGGTAGTCACACTTATTGAGCCGTAACTAATCGTGTGCATTTCATTAGTAACACGTGGCTGCTAATTACTCTCTTATGAATTGTGGAAGTAGGAAGGGTGTATTTACTTTTGAACACCTGGTTTCTGAATGCTGGTTTACTTTTAGGGAAAAAATGACTACATATTGAAATCTGTTGTTTTTTGTTGTCACTTGAGGTTATTTGTTTGCCTATAGAAGTTGGTGTGGACCACACAGTTGTAATTTAGGCACTGAGGGTGTACTTTCTTTTTCCAATGACTCTATCTATCTATCTATCTATATAAAAAAATAGTATTTATTTGTTTGTTTGTTGTCTAATTAATTAAAAATAGTATTTTTATGCTCAGGAATCAGATGCCTTTGTCCAAATAATCAAGTTTCACACATCATACAGCATGATCACTTTCCTGTGAACAGGAATAAGGGTTATTTATGTTTTATTACTGATTATTAACTCATATAAAGTGAAGCTTCAGTGTAAGATTCCAGAATTTAAACCTAATTTCAATTTTTACTGTGAACAAAAAACATATATACAGATTGTTGTAGTCCCGCACAAGTCATGTACCGGATATACAAATACCTGAACAGTTCAGTTATAATAAAAATGTTAAATTTGGCAGGAATTGCGCATGATGTCATAGCTCCTTCTGATATGAAGCTAAGCCGCGGCTGTAGATGAAGCTTTTAACAAAATAATGAGCCCAAATGTAACCAAAATCTACACAGAAATTAATATTTTGCGATGAACTTCTCAGTCTGCGGATCTGAACTCTATTAAGAACTGAAGACGACGTCCACATGCGCAAACCTGAGAGAATAACAGAGGTTGAACATGTGCGTGTACGAGTATACATCTCCAACCTGGTCAGACCTCACAGGACGTTTCTCAGAGATTTTGCCAAACAAACAAATAAATAAATAAATAAATAAATATATAAATAAATAAACTGCCCTGGTTGTTCATTTATAGTTCCGTTTTCCACTCATTGTTATGATGGGGTGCCAATAATTATGGAGCTGTCTGTACGTGACTGGAATCATTCACCGATTTCTCTGTACATTTCCTTTTGAACTCGCCACTCACCACAAGAATAGCGAAGTACGTGAGGTGATTACAGCAGCACTCCGTCTCGACTGCGCTGAGCTGAAGCGTTATGCAACCTGTCTCCCTCCACTCAACCTCGTTATCTACAAGTCAGAGGAAAAAAAGAAACAGGTCTGAGACACGTCGTCACGTCTTGTCTGATATCTCACCCACGCGCGCGCGCGCACACACACACACACACGCACACACACACACACACACGCACACACACACACACACACACACACGCTTTATTTTCTGCAGACTTGACTAGACTCATGGCCTGTGCGCTGATCCGAGCTGGAGGTGATTTATGATGTACAGAAATGTGAACAGTAAAAAAAGGAGGAGTTTTTACCTTTTCTTGTATCCCAGGAAACGCATTTTCTTTTCTCTGTTTCCTTTAAAAAAAAAAACAAAAACAAAAAAAATGGTCACAACAGCTAACAACAGGAGGAACAAAAAAACAACAACACTGCTTTGAAAAGTGGATGTTGTGTGTATGAGTGTGTGAGCGTGTGTGTGTGTGTGTGTGTGTGTGTGTGTATAAAAGACATAGTATATAATTAAATGCTTAAAAACATGAGTAAATATCTACAGCGGTCCCAAGAAAGTATTCAGACTCTTGAGAAACACTTACAAATGTATGAATTTCACTACAATAAAAACCAAGTGGCATTTATTTGCACACTTTTCACACAAAAACATAAATTGTTATAGTAAAAAAATATACGAATAATAGATGCTTAAAAGTTGTTCAGAATCAGACAAACAACATTTGGACACTGAATAGTGGCTTCGTTAAAGATGAACAGAGTCACAGTGTTTTAGTATTTTGTTTGCCATCATTTGGTTCCTTTGCACAACTTCTTGAGAGCATCAGCGTCTAAAATCAGCCAGTTTCTGTAAGTTACAGTGGAAGTTTGCTCCAAGTTTCAACCAACACAACTTTCAGTTCATCCAAACTACAGCATCGACAAGCTGCTCATTTCTTCTCCAGTGCATCTCATAGGTGCTCTGTAGGGCTTCCTTTCTAAAGGCAGCTGTTTTTTAGATCATTATCCTGCTGAAAAATCCACTTCCGTCTCTTGAATCATTTCTTTGCTGATTTCCGCAAGCTGGCATCCAGAAGGTCTCTTCTCCTGACTAACACTCTACCCTCAGATCCATCCAAGTCCCATCAGGATTTATCTGAAGATGAGCCCATCCTCCAGAAGCAGCTGTCTTTCTGTGCATGCTCTTCTGCAAATTTCATTCTTCTTCTTCTTCTTCTTCTTCTTGAGGCTGATGAATGGGTTCTGACGCATTACTCTCCCTCTGTAACCATATTCGTTGACCCTGTTTGAGAAGCTTGTGCTCTAGTTGGATGTGGGTGACGTCTGATCCTTTCTGTCATCCTTCCTGCTGTTTCTCACCTTCTACAGAGGAACTACATGGTGTACTTCATCACATTACCATTAACTAGTTCATCAGATTAACCAAAACAGGCTTAAGCATCCAAATATTTTTGGAAATTTTGAACAGTATATCTGTTATTTTTTAATTTTGAAGCATAATAATCTGTTTTTTGGGAAATGTTTTGCTTGAAAAGTGCGCTTGTGGTATTTTTCTTTAAAATAACTGCCACTTGGTTTGACACGCTGTTTTCTAATGCAGTGAAATTCATACATTTGTAAAATGTAGAACTCCTTTTTGGGGCCACTGCTGATCAAATAAACAAATATAAAAACGGCTCTGTTTCTGTCTTTTGATTGTCTTCTGTCATTTATCACATTCCTCGTTCTTCACCTCCACACGCACTCTGAAGTGTGTTTCATTTTGACTGTTTAAAGGGAAAAAAGTATGACACGTCGCCTCTGCTTACAAACGTGTTACAACCAACTGAGATCTTGCACTTCAGCATTTAGAGCAAACATTCGTGTTGGCAGTGTCATGTGACTTAAACACACACACACACACACACACACTCACCATAAGTGCCAGGTGATAAAACTTGATTCTAACAGGTTCTGGGAGGTTTGTGATGATCTCATTTTCCACCGTAATCCCAACAACGTCTTCTAAAACCCTGTGAGAACTTTTCTGCACACAGACACACGTTACAGATGAAACCGTTTATCTCTTATCCAATCTTCATCACCAGAACATCAACCTCAGTTCACTCTGCAAAGAATCTTTTCATAATCCATGTTTATTTCATTTCATTGATTTATTCTTTTGTTTCTTTTAATCGATCATTTTATTCTTGTTATAATGTTTTCTTTGTACTTTATTATATTGGGTCTGAAACATATTTAAGTATTAAAGATTTAGCTTTAAAGTCATAAATAAAATAAAGAGATGAATTTTCCACTGCTTGGATTTTTTTCACCTGAATATTTAATGTAAAATGTCAATTTCAAAAATGTCAATTCAGAGCCAGTATATTCAGATATATTGTGTTTATATATTTCTCCTTAAACATATTTAAATAAAACATTAAATAAATTCACCTTCTACTTGCAGAATGTGAAATAGATAAAGATGCCTTATAGATACACAAACTTACAGATGAACCTAATTTAATCAGTAATATAATTTGTTATTGTAAGAATAGCAGAAAGAGCACTGTACCTGGAAAAAAGTGCTGTTCTTGTAGTAGCTACACACCACTTTGGAGACTTTTCTGTTTGCAGTTTTGAGGCAGGCGGGTAAGTGCACCTCCGGCATCCTGTCTGGTGGTACACCCCTCGGAGCCTGGGGCGTCAGGTTTATATCAATATCACACATACAGTCAGGTCCATAAATATTTGGACATTGACACAGTTGTTGTTATTTCAGGTGTGTACCACTGTATATTGGAGTTAAATAATCAAAGTTTTGTTTTGCTTTCAGCTTTAATTTGAGTGAATTTACATCCAAATCAGGTGAATGGTGGAGTTACAGCACTTTTCATATTTATAGGAGTTACAGCATTTTTCATATTTATAGGAGTTACAGCATTTTTCATATTTGGTCCCCCTTTTTTTAAAGGATCAAAAGTAACTGGACAGCTCTAACACTCATAAATTAAATTGTCATTTTTAATACTTGGATGCAAACTCTTTGCAGTCACTGCCTGACTGCTCGAAGTCCAAAATCTTGCGAAGTCTTCGCTGCTGATGTTCTGCCAGGTCTTTATTGCAGGTGTTTTCACTTCCTGCTTGTTCTTGGGGCATTTTTCCTTCAGCATTTTTCCTTGAAATGCAGCTCAGTTGGATTCAGGTCAGGTGATTGACTTTGCCATTGCAGAACATTCCACTTCCTTGCCTTAAACATAGTCTTGCGTTGCTTTTGAAGTACGCTTCATGTCATTGTTCATCTGCAGTCTGCAGTTCTGAAGCATGTGTGTGAATGTGTCTATAATAATAGATAATATCGCCCTGTACACTTCAGCTTCAGTCAGCAGTCACGTCATCAATGAATACAAGAGAACCAGTTCCACTGGCAGCTGTACACGCCCACGCTGTGAGATGAGGCGGTACGCTTCAGATCATGAGCAGTTCCTTCCCTTCTCCATGCTCTTCTCTTCCCATCATTCTGCTACAAGTTCATCTTTGTCTCATCTCTCCATAGGATGTTGTTCCAGAACTGTACCGGGATTTTTTCAGTGTTTTTGGCAAACTCTAATCTGATCTTCCTGTTTCTGAGGATTACCAATGGTGTACATCTTGTGGTAAAGCCTCTGTATTTACTCTGGTGAAGACTTTGACACAGATACACCAACTTCCTGGATGGTGTTCTTCATCTGGCCAACTGTTGTGAAGGGGATTTTCTTCACCAGGGAAAGAATTCTTCTGTCATCCACCACAGTTGTTTTCCAATGGTCTTCCGGGTCTTTCGGTGTTCTTGAGCTCACCGGTGCATTCTTTATTTTTAACAATGTACCAAATAGTTGATTTAACCACACCTAATGTTTTTGCTATCTCTCTGATGGGTTTGTTTAGATTTTTTTAGCCGAAGAATTCATATTTCATATTTCATATTCGAAATGCAAATGCCACATTGAAATCAACTCTAGACTTTTTATCATCTTAATTAAACATCTGAAATAATGAGGGAATAACACACACCTGACCATGGAACGGCTAAGCAACCAATTGTCCAATTACTTTTGGTCCCTTAAAAAGGGGAGGAGCCACATATAAAAAGTGCAGTAACTCCTACACTGTTCAACTGTTTTGGATGTAAATTAAATTCCCTCAAATTAAAGCTGAAAGTCTTTTGAGTTCATATTCATTATTTAATTTCACCTCCAACATACGGTGGTAAACAGCTAAAATAACAATAGCTTGGTCAATATTCAAATATTTATGGACCTGACTGTATAAACAAAATGTGCAGATGAATAAACAAGAAAAGGCCGGAGCTTACAGGCAGAGTGACGTTATGTCCCGCAAAATCTTCCTTCATCTCGATCACGGTGCTCTGAACACACGGCAGATACACAGGACCGACCATCGCTGACCTCATCACGGCCTCCTCTATCCTACACACACATTTATTAATCATATTATTATAAACACACACAGTATTAAAACAGACAAACTGCCATGAGATCATCAGGACAGAGTGCTTATCAGTTATCTTTCAACAATCTCATTTCTTTTGTTGCATTTTGCTCCTAAATGATTTTCAGTGTTGAGTTTGTTAACGTGGAATTAGAAAATACATAAAACATGCTTAATCCATGACAATGGCGTGAGGATATTAAGATCTTTTATGATCTTTTATGATGATTTACTGACTTTTTTTAATGAATTTTTTTTCAATCTCAAATTTCAACTTTCAATCTATAACAGATAATTTAATTAAACAATTTGCACTGACTCTGCCTGCTATTTTATAAACACAGGAGACGCAATCCTCCATAGACTCTGTTAGTAAATAATCTCGCATGTCTTTCTGTAGTTGTTTTCGAGTTTATTCTTTTTTAAACACACAATACATCAACGTCTTTAATACATCAACGTCTGAATATTTCATTCATTTAAATCCAGACCTAATATTTATAGGAAATGTTTGTAAGACCTCTGTGGGGGTTTTTTCTGTTGTATGAGTACACACTGTGCTCTGTGTAGCCCCAAAACACACTTTAAGTTTCCTGGAATTTGCTTCTACTCTTCCTGTTTGTGACCGAACACTCGCTGTTCTCAGAGAACACTTTTCTGCATCATATTTCTTTTGTAGTTCGCATTTTGACTGACATTTATACAAGTTCTATAAAAGTTCAGGTCTTATCTGATGTTGGAAGCAGAGTGGATTAGATTACAGAGAGAAGGTTGTGTAATTAGGATTAAAGCGTACATGTTCGCTCCTCCGGACTCCTGAGCTGCCTTATCGCAGAAGTACTCCTCTGAAAGAAGGAATCAAAGACAGGAGAAAATTAGACTCCATTTATGAAATAGAAATAATCAGAAATAGAAATAAATTTAGGTCGGATGTAAGTATATGGAAACTTACTGCAGTTAATCTCCTCGCCCTTAAACCCGTACTCTGCCATGACACTGAGGCTCAGTGGGTCCCCATGCAAGTTGCCATTCTTGACTCCATACAGCTGGGAATGACTCTGATGTCCAGGAGAGAGATGGGTACAGCACAAAGTCTGTAGTTCACTAGGATTACAGAGTGAGGAGTTCTTCCCGTTCAGCTCCAGCATCAGCTGGTCCAGCAGCGGCTCCCAGTACACACAAAAGGAACTGGAGGAACCTTGAGAAGCTTCCAGAGCCAGAAGCTCACGCCGATTACACTTAACTGTTATCGAGCCGCGGATGGACAGCATGCTGGCGTTGGCTGAAATGTTGATCCCTTTACATCCGGGGATTAAATCAATATCCAGGGTTTGCGAGCTTCCATTGTGCAGCCACGTTCCACACATCTTAAAGTCTCGGTCGCCGTCTGTTGCTGCTCACAAAGAATTTTTAAAAATACACAAAGTCAGAAGATGATTTACCACATGGTGATTTAAATATCTATGAAAAACCAAGTTGACATATTATTTGACACACACGCAACATCTTACATCAAACTGAGTGTGATAAAAATCATCGTTTCTAGCTTGATCTCTGCTAAACATCTGCTGTCCTGCAATATTCTCTCTATCTAAAAAATATACATATATGAATTTCCCTCTGGGATTAATTATCTTCCCATGCTGGCCGGGACGAGACGTGCGATTTTCACAATGTTCTCAGTGCAAACACTCGAACCACAAAGCTGAGCTAATTATTACACAGTTCCAGTCCTGTATACTGTACATCTGGTCTTATATATCAGCAAGACGTTCCATCTTCTCGGAGGACCATAACTTACCCTAACTTACAAAACCCAGACCACTTTTTCAAGAGGACCAGGGATCGCTTCTCTGGATCCCAGGTTCAAAAAACGACTTTCACACTTCATCAAACGTCCCGAAATCTCAAGACCAACAGCATGGAGAAAACCATGTGTGAAAAAAAGTGTGAAAGTCTGACCACAGAAAAAAACAGGTTCTTCAGTGGTTCTCTGGATAGATTTAGGTTGTTAGGTCTCTAAAGGACATGAAACTCTCTGTGAAATTAAAACCCTGAGCCAAAGAACTTTTTAGATTTTAGTTAGCATTTTTTGTTCTTCAGGCTGATGGTGGTGGTACGATGACATTTTCCTGATACCCAGCGAAGAACGTCTGAACTCCACCACACTGCCAACCGACTTCGCCCCATCACAGCTACACAGTTTATCCTCACGCCATCATATACATCACGCCACAAAGCAAATATCATCACCGCATGGTTCGGGGAACATGACGGCAAGGTTTCGTTGCTTTCATAACCTGCAGTAGTCCTCGGATTGTTTGGAACGAGATGGAAAAACCTGGCCATCTGCAACGCATTCCTGAACATTACATCCAGAATCCAGCATCTTGTAGAGCTCCTATTCAGGAAATCCATGAAGTTCTCACAGCTAAACACAGAGCAAAGCACAACTACAACGTTCCCAATGACCTGCAACCTCAGTGT